>OMNM01002716.1:0-11482 GCA_900302745.1 Parablennius parvicornis | reverse complement strand
AAAAGAGTCCCTGAATGCCAGTTTGAATCCCACTGCGCAAACAAAAAGCTTTGTTACTGCCCCGTGTGCTTCTCTTCATGACCGCGCGACTCATCATTTCAAGGTGGCTTCAGAAACATGACAGGAATTTGTATTTTCTTTCCAGCTTGAGTGCGCTCAACATTTCTGAGCCTTTAGGCAAGGCAGGATTGCTACAGCTCAGAGATCTTACACAGACCTGCAGCGGCTGATCGACTGAATTAAGAAATAAATCCTCGAGAGAGTAATCCGTTTTTCACCACTTACATACATACACATACAGCTAAAGTAGACAGAAAGGTCACACTCATTAAAACACCTGTTAACCACCACAAGTGAAACTCTGCACCCAAATTGTGGATCAGTATCACAGGAGTTTGGAGAGGTCAGGCGGGAGGCCGGGCGCTCTAAATCGGTCCACAGGGGGACAAGGAGGGAGGTCGGAGGTCAGGTTATGAAGTGCTTGTGTGTGTTTTCATGTTAGTCGCAGAAAGGGAGGCTCCAAAATCCTCTTCACCACCAAAACCAACTGTTACTGCAGATCATGTCTACTGGTCATGAGTTGGGAAGATCGAGTCTGACTGGCTGAAATCTACTGTTGTCAGAGGCAGAAAGAAAACAAAGAGTCACTCCTCTTAAGGCACTGGGTTGTATATAACAAACATAAAATAAATATTGAACTTTTGGTTTTATGATTTTCTACTCTGTAGCTATAACTAATGTTGCCTACTTGTACCCACCCACCTGCTGCCGTGCTACAGTTTATTCCACAACAGATCATTATGTTTTTAATCTTTTATTTGTTGGGTTTTTTTTGGTTTTTTTTTTGTTTTATTTTAGTTTGAAGCTTCTCAGTCTGACTGCTGTTTGGTTAATCAAATGCCAAAACGTAGCTTTATCATCCAACAAGAACATTATCAATGTGTGGAACTTGTAATAGTGTAGAATGCATTGTGTATACTTCATGAATTTCAATATAAAGATATCAACACAACGGCGTTGTTGTTTCTGTGTTTACATCTTCGACAAGCATACCACATGTTTACCTTATATTGTTGAGAAGATGATCGAGTTAAATCAACTATTTAAGTTATGTAATGACGTCGACCATAACAATGAACCTTTCTGGAAAATGTACTGGTAAAGTTGGAGGTGTCACAAAGCTAACTATCCCTCTGTTGCATTTTACCTGATAGTGAGTTTTTGGGAATCAGACATCAAGATAGAAAACATATCCAAATTTAATATTAGTAAAACTACTTTTACTTCAAAAAACCCTCAAACTAGTCTTGCAAGGTTTGTTTGGTGTTCTTAAGCCGTAATGACATGTTGGCAGAAGAATCTTTGAATTTGTTTATTTGTCTTTAGGAGACTAAATAAAAGGAAAAGTGACCATATTAAAATGAAAGCACAAACTGAACTGATATATATATATATAGATAGATAGATAGATAGATAGATAGATAGATAGATAGATAGATAGATACACACACACTGTTATTGGTTATCTTAATCTGTTAGTAATTCACTTAAACAGGGATAAACAACTAAATATGCACATACGACAGTGGAGTGGAAAATAAATATTCCCACTTTAAATTGTTTTTATTTTTTCCACCACTGGGAGAGATGAATTTGAGTGCTTACTTGATGACAGCAATGGTAACTCTTCATTTTATGTTGACCTGACTGATGGATGTTAATGGAAATGTTCCACTTGAGTTGATAACAGAAGAGAAACAGTTGATTTGATTTATTTGAATTTTGACCGCTGCAATCCAAACCACCTCTGACCCACAGATGGTCGGCGGATGATTAGGAAAGTGAAAAAATCTACCTGGATAGCAGACAAAATAGCACAATGATGATAAATAATCTTTTTAACCACACCTGGTTTCAGGACTAAGATGCTCACTGGTGCACACACAAATTGGGAAAAAAAGAAAATTATGTTGGACTGAAATTGGAAAAGATACTTTTGTCTACAACAGAAAAGAGATCCTCATGGTCCTGAAAGGCTACAATACTTCATGTTTCAAAGACTTCATGGTCCAAACCACAAATATTGATAAAATGTGTGATCCTGAATCTCTGCAAATAGCCTGACGATGAGCTGCTTATTCCAATCTTTTGTGTTGAAAACCATGAAAATCAAGGATGACTGTGGGCATTGGGAAAAAGTGTGAAGCTACGATTAGACAATAACAGTAAGATTACATGGAGGAGCCCAGGAAGAGAAACTCGTTAATTATGCTGGGAAAAAAAAAACAATGTTTTTTTAGTTCGAGAGGAACCAGCGTCAGTCTGACAGATAATTACATTTCCAATAAAGTACTGATCAGCGTATAGTGTGATGCAATATAACAGCAAACTGAGAGCTTTTTAAGATTACAGTGTCCAAATACATAGTTTCCCTTCATCTTCTGACTCAAAAACATTTTTATCTGGTTATTTTTGGTGACGTTTGGACCCGACTGTCTCCTCTAGTTCCCAGCATGGTTAAAGGATTAGCTGCCAAAGAGATGCTCGTGAATCAGAAGTATCTGTGCCTCTCTGACCTCGCTTCCCCACATAAAACAGGAAGTGCTGCTTCTTTCGTGGCTCTTAGTGTTTCAAGAAGCCGGAAGACATATTAAAACTTCAAGTCATTGGTGTTTTGTTCTTTTATCTGTCTCTTCAGTTCAAAGTCGGCGTCTATAAAAAGCTACGAGCCTTCCGCGTCGTTTTCCTCTCCGGTTCCTCGCTGACGTCTCGTGTTTCAGCTGACTGGGAGAGAGAGAGATAAAAGAGGCCTGTGCAGTTGTTATAATGAGACTTCTCCAAGTCACCTCTGAGAAACTCTTCCTCGGGAATTTGAAAGCGTTTTAAACATGAAAATGAAAACTATTTTTGCAGCTAATGATATCTTCTTCCTGTCGCACACCTTAAAACTCCTTTACTCAACGTTCCTCCATTCGATTGCGCAAACCCCCCCCAGAACATGCCTCCTAACATATGGCTGCATTGTTATCTGTGTCAGGGATGAGCTATTTTCCGCCACCGCCTCAGTGTACAAATGTACAGTAAGTGCTGACTGTGCCCGAGGTCCTACATATATCATTTGGAGTGTTTATAACTCAATGCGGGGTCATAAAATTATCACTCCTTAGTGATGACGGCCGTGGGGGTCTGGACTCTGCGTCCGCCGGCGGCTGGGGACTGCAAAGCAGCAGGCATGACGAGCTGTAAAGCCACTACCTGCAGCGGCCGCAGATAAGGAGCGTCAGCATTATGCAATCAGCCTGACAACTCCCCCCCCCCTCCTCTACCTGTCCTGCATTACAGAGCTATAAATACGAGCGGCAGGCAGCAACAACGTGAAAAAGCAAAAAGTGGAATGCTGATGGATGGGCGTCTTGGGTTGCCTCAGTCATCGGTGATGTGGGAGTCAAGGGATGAAACTATTTACGACCTCCTGAACTCCCTGGCACCTGATCTCCCGATGGCACGCGTGCTGCACCAGCAAATAACTCAGACGAATTTAACATCAGGTGTTTGGTGAAGTAACTAAACACCAGGAGTGTAGAGAGTTTGACATCACTTGATGATCTGTGGTGATTGCAACTTTTTTAAAACAGAAGAAAGAAAACAACGGTGAGAACTTCCCTTCAGAATAACTTTAATCTAAAAGCTGCAACTTTGTATCATCATCATCATCATCATCATCATCATCATCATCTCATTATCATCATCATCATCATCATCATCATCATCATCATGTGGCCCAAAAACACAAGAAAAGTCATTATGCAATTAACGTTTGTTAGTATGACATTTGAAAAGCAGGAATTAACACTAAAATCCATCAAAATAATAGTAATATATATTAATCATACAATGGTCCCAGAAATAAAACCTGCAAATCTGTTTACTCCTCCAGGATGGACGGTTTGACAGTAGGATAATTAGTTTAGTATTTATAACTAACTGTAGCTTTTCATCTGACGTGAAATAATTTCCCACCCTAACATGACATGAATCTCTGCCTATAGCCAAAGTTATGTCCTTCTGCATTGCAAAGACTGATAAATAAACCTTTTTTTAACCTTTTCTTGAGGTAATGTATATATACATGTAATGTGATAATAACCCTTGGGTTGATGTACAAAAACAGATCATTGCGGTCGAACTCTTCTTAGGTTCCAAGAATACTGATTGCACGTCACAACAACATTGTAGCAGCTGTCGAAAGAAAATCAGCACAATGTGCACTTCAGTGACTAAATACAGCTTGTAAGTAAGTTACCACATGTAATAACTCCATCATTCATTTATTGACTGTCACTGAGCTTTCCAGCAAGTAACCGAGACTTCACAGTTATAAATGAATCCCGATGCTTGGAGACCATTATTTTTTTTTTATTTTACAGTGATAAGAATAATTTTTTCCAACATGCATTTAAATGCTTTGCACACAACACAGTATGTTGTTGCCTGTAGATATTAGAGCGGCACTGCATTAAAAGTGATGATTTAATAATCTGATCTGTTGGGTTTCTTCGTGAAATGACTGTGTTGTATTTGGTACTGTATAAATAAAGTTAGACTGAATTGAATTGAATGAGATCCTGCATAAAGCCAGCAAAATTGGATTCTCATACGAGTGTTTTGTGCATGATCTAGTAAGAATAACACCACTGAATTACTTGGATCTGCCAGAAACTGCATCAATTTCCTCCAATTTAGAAGATGATTGGTCACATGGGCAAAGCAGTGGAAGGCTTCAGGATACTCAATAATCCATATTCATGACGGTAAAATGTGCTAAATTAAATGAAGTGTTATTTGGAGCGTCTAGCAGATCAGTTGCAGGGTGTGTGATCTCAAGTGGGCGCCTGTTTTTATACGTGCAAATCTTCTGATGATCAGGAGAAACATGCACGTGCTGAACTTTCGAAGATTCAAAGAAAAAAAGAAAACCCTCTAAAAGTATTTTATTGTTTGTGAGACTCGTACTGTCACCAATTTTGTTGTGTATAAACATGAACTTGCCTGGAGGAGAGAGAGACCAATGAGTCATGTCTAACTAATCTGATTTGTGAGCACATCACAGCTTCTTAATAACTGAAATACAATACAGGTCATCCTAAAAATGTTGACTGCTGTCCAGCGTCTAGAGGCCCGATCAGCACCGTGTATCCAGCCAGTATAAAGTGTCTTATTGCTTTTCCAGATTTGTGAGTACATAACTCTGAGATCAGGGAACGCTAATAGTGACACAGGACTCGCAGCCAAGTTCTATCAGTAAACTGTGATGTGATATTCAGTTAATTTTTCTTCACGTGCTTCCCTCCCCACTGCTTCTGAGCACTCAGTGTAAAATGAGTCTGCACCGTGGAGGTTTGTTTTCTTGTATCGTCTTGCTGATGGGAGCTGGCATGCCAAACACAGTGCTGCGTTCAGATTAGTGACACTTCTGTCTGCAACCTCCTGAAATTCCTTTTGTTACTTTTGAGGGGAAAAAAAAAAAAACAAAAAAAAACGTCATGAGAAAATAAGCTTTAATCACAAACTAATGCCATTAAAGAAGTAAATACTCCCATGGCGCTGCCACACATCGCAGTAATTTTGAGGAGGGTTTAATTTGTCATCTTCTGCAGAGTTTTATGCTTGATATCCTCAGTCTTGTTTGCTTTCTCTCAGACAAAAGCACTCCTCTATTCACTCCTGAAAACACACACACACAGAGACGTTCATTGCTCTGGCAGGATGACTGGCAGCTGTAGCTGTGTGCTGATGGTGTTGACTGCTGGAGATGTCACTGGATACTCAGACTGAGCCTTCAGCGGTGCTGCTGTGCAGATGACTGATGGCTCGTGTTGCCGAACCCCCATGTGCTGAAACTCCAAGACAAACTGGCCAATTATTGCCCATAACCTTGACTCTGTGGTTATGGGATGACATAGTGACACATGTATTATCACTATTAGGTGTCAGAATGTCGTTGTAACAAAGTGGACTTTATAAGGGGGTGACTACATAGGAGATGGACGAACGAAAGTAACTTGAGCTGAAAATTTACATTTCTGCATACCAAAACCCAAATGAATCAAAAATTAAGATTTTTTACATAACATAACTGTGGCAGAGAGGTGATTAAGCCCCTCATGGGAATGAGGTGGGCTGCCTCACCTCTCTGCCAATGAGGGAGGAGCCGCCCGGACACACGTGGGGGGTTGGCAGGCAGGAGACAGGCAAGACTACTGAATCTGAGTTTGAGAGCAGGAGTTTGGTTTTGAGTTTGAGTTTTGATTTAATTTAATGAAAGAATGGCTTTTGGAACAACTGAATCCGCATCTCTATGGGTGAACCCGGGGATGGCATGCTCTCGTGCCAGAAAAAAAAGAGAGAAAAGACAAAGACAAAAAAGAAAGAAAAACAAATAAAGAGCAAAAAAAAGAAAAAAGAAAGTAAAGAAAACAGCAAAAAAAATGTTTTATAAAATACTAAATATTATATTTCGGTTTTGTGGTGATGTTACCTATGATGCCCTTCTTGTACCCTCCTCTGCTGAGTTATTACAGTGATTAAATCTGCTTCACCAGCAGATCGACCCGAAGTAGTATCACTCCATGGATTTAACATAAAAAAAATATTATTATAGGCTTTTGGGA
This sequence comes from Parablennius parvicornis, assembly GCA_900302745.1. NCBI lineage: Eukaryota > Metazoa > Chordata > Actinopteri > Blenniiformes > Blenniidae > Parablennius > Parablennius parvicornis. Next base: position 4,811 of record OMNM01002716.1, on the reverse strand, counting down.
TTCTCTTTAGAAATCATTTCCTGATGTAAGCTAATTAAAGGCCTTTATAAATGTGTTTTAATAATACCATTACTTGTCTTAACTCTACTTATTACTCTTTATCTATTTTGAATCTGGACATAGGCATACTACTATTCTTACATAGAGCTGCAGTGTATCGTGAAAATATTGGGTTGTGTCAGGAAGAGAACTCAAACTCAGTCAGAAGATTAAAAAGTAATCTTTAATGAGAAAGACAGTTAAAAAAAAAAAAAAAAAAACAACAACCTCAAAATGGTGAAGTAAAACCAGCATTGATTGAAAAGTTAGGAACTGATGGTGAGGACAAAAAGCAAGACAACATTCAAATTGATGGATTAACAGGAAACGACGGAAAAAAGCAGGACAACAGAGAGTCTGACAAGGAGAGATGATACGATGAAGACCTAGAAACACTATGAGAGGAAACCCAGACGACTGGAACAAACAGACAAAAGACCACACGTATACATGCACGCTCTCACATTAGAGAGGAGGGTGACATGCGAGTATGACATCAGGAGTCTCATTTGTGAAATGTTAGCTACCTGCAAAAGCTTGAATACTGCAAAGCAACATCAGATTTTTACAATGACGTGACACAGCCAGCTGTGGTTTCTGTAGCTTAGGCCAAATAGATTGAAGTATCCTTTGGTAAGATAGAACTGTGTACATAGATCTACCTCATACGTTTTGAGTCGAGGATGTAATGATCAGGTAGTTTATATTCAACAAGTCAAAGTTGTGCAGTAACACTGATACAAGTGTTAGAATAAATACGTGGTATCATTATCATATGATGTGTTTGACATTTTAGTTAGAGAACCTGCCTTAGGTAGGCTGGTCAGTATATGGTATGTAATTATATAATAGGCAGGTGCTATGAGTGCAGTCATTCTCCCCTCAAATGAGCTTTCATCAATCCAACTTTTATGTGGAACATTAAGCAATTATATGTGCATAGGTGTTGTAAATGAAACCCCTGGTGATCAGACAGAGCACGAATGAAAGAAAACACTCAAACAGTAAAAGATAAGTTTCCAAAAACACGACAAGACAACAGTACTCAAATGGCAAAAGGAAACAAGATGAGACAATAGTAACAGAAGAAGACGGGGAGCAAGGGGGAAGTACAGAAGACATACGACTTCATGAAAATACAGAACATACATGTATTTTTTTGCATTTGTTTTGAAAGTGTGGGGGGATGAACCCGCCACAGAGCTCTCACCTTACTCACAACCAAGTCATCATTTTTCGTTTAATGTCAAACTTCTTCATGATTTTCACATTTTAAGATATTATTCGTAACATCTATTGTGATCAAGGCAATTAATAAAAGGATAAATCAGATTACATGCTTTCAATTCTGAACAATTGGTAATTCATCATAAATAGTCTGCAACCATTACTTATAGTTTTGCAGTAAACGTATAGTTGTATTTCTAAATAATACATTTAGAAGCTGGAGTGTCTTTCCCTCAAAATCTTTTTTTTCTTTTTTTTCAAGTTTCTGCTCAGACAGAAAACATCCTCATGAAACCTTTCATTAAAAAAAATTTATATTCCTGTGTGGTTGTGCTACAGTGTGATGAACACAGAAAGGTAGATTCTATCTGTTGCTCTGGGCAGTTTGAGAGACGGTTAAAAAGAGATACTCTTTTATAGATTATAGCACTTTCTCAGTTTTATTGTCAGTTCATCAAGCATTGGTTATGTCAAGGACAGTGACAACCGCAGATGATGTCTGCAGTGAACGCCGCTACCGATCCAGAACGATCATCACAGCCGGTTCAGACGACCCTCCACATTCATCTTCGGCGGCCTCCGCCAAGCACCGCCTCGGTACATTTTTACATACTTTTGATAGTTGAAACAGAGTCTGTGGACAGATATCACTTCTTAATGTCATAGGCAGCATCACTGAACAGTTTCTTTTAATCCCTGTTTTTGTCAAAAAATTAGAAATTAAAAAAATCATATTTACAGGAAAGCAAACACTCGTCACTCAAAAGACGCTACGTTTGTCGAAACATCATTGATTGAACTTAAAAAAAAAGAGGGAAAGAAATATGAAATTAACAGGGTAGATGCGCCCAAAATAACCCTCACACATAAGTAGATTAAAAGATATATAGATGTTTATATATATATATATATATATGTATTTATCCATATATATTCTGTATATATGCTTCTCTACAAAAAAGCAACTTTACTCTTTCTATGAGTAAATACATTCTACTCTACAATCACTATAACAACAGTGTACATTCCCAGCCAAAATGCTTTGATCATTTATGAGGAGGATGTTGAACTTAAACAATCGGTGAAGCGTGACCAGAAAGTATGCAACGACATGCTCAATGTGACCACAACATCCATGTGTGAGCGTGTGTCTGTGTGAGTGTGTGTCTGTGTGAGATTGTCTGCATACGGGTGTGAAATGCCCACTCCTCCAACCCTCCGCACACGCACACGCACACGCACGAAGAAAACGATCTGTTCAGCAGTTGGTCTGGTTAACTTTGCCTCAGCAGTGGAAATGTGATCCAGGATCTATTTCTGCTGCTCAGCAAAGTTCAGAACGACTCGCAGTTGCACTTTTTGCAGCTCTGCCTCTTCCAATCTCTGCTCCTAGACGACTCCAGCACGATCCTGACTTAATTCCCATCTTTTCTGCGCTAATGCAACAATAAGTATGACACCGTTCTCCCTCACAAGACGGATTTATACGCAGCAGAGCGCCTCCTAAGTTGAGAAGACAGTAAATATCAGATCACGTAACTTTATAGTTTCATAGTTTCTCACTTCTGAGGCGGCAGGATGATCAGATTTGTGCAACAAAGGCTTCAGAGACTTTGGTGTGTGGATAAATCCCATCCTGCAGAAAATACAAAACTCCCCTAAAGGCATCTCTGCATCCGTCTCTTTCTGATTCAGCCTCTCACCTGGCAGGCAGATGAAAAGCTGCCTTTTGGGAAACTGGACAAAAACGGTCTCTAAACAGGACCTGATGGTGCTGCTAAACAAAAGCACTCACCAAACTCCTGAAACTACCCAACATATTGCAGCTTTAAACAACTCTGAAGTTCCTGCATTTTGCTGCCAAATAAAAGAAAGAAAGTTTTTGTGATGACAGGCCTCCTCCTTTATTTCTCCTGACTGCAACGCTCGAGTTGTTCACAGATAACTGCTGTGTCTCCACAAAGCAAACTGAAAAGAAACAGCCATTATGTACAGTGCTACAGACAGCCCCTATAAAGCACCATGATAATAAATGGAGTGGGTAGGATGCGTTTCCTCAGCTATACATGGCTCAAATCCTAACGTACAAACAAGGTCCAACTACTTGTGTGACTCACACTTGACACAAATGTACGATCCATGAAGCCAAAGGGTGTGTCAATGTGCTTAGCTGTTTGCTGAGATATTTACACATATGATTGTGTGTGCTTGTGTGTGTTTGTGTGTTTGTCTGTTTGCATACGCGTGTGTGTCAGGTAGCCCTGAGTACGATGTGTGAGTGTATTGCTTGTGTGCGTTTTGTGCTTTTTAGATTTGCAGGTGTAGTTTTTGTTGAACCCCCTCAAAGAGGCAGTGCTTGTACAACTGGGGATGCGACGAGTACGCCGGCCGTCAATGCTCACAGGTTCTTTGTGATCCTCTTCGAGACATTTTTTTTAAGAACACATTAGTAGAAAATACACTCTCAAAATAACTTGAGCCCATCATAAATATCCAAAGAACCTAAAAAAATCCTTCCTATACACATATTTCTGTTGATATCTGTCCTAATTGTAAATTAGATTCACATATTGAAGGAAAATTCATGGAAGTATGAAGACAGAAGAAGTCAAAAGTCAAAACATGAAGAATGCATTCTGAGAAAACTTTCAAAATTTTGAAAAATATCAGGACAATTTGTTGATTAAAGCATGAATATTGAAAAACAATTCAAAGAATGAAGACTAAATTTAGATAAAACATACTGAAATCAAGATAAACAAGCTAAAAGTAAAACGTAAAGAAAAATTGTGAGAAATAAGACAAACTACATAATAAATAACACATTTGAAAAAAATAAGAAAATATCATCAAATTTTCATTAACTCAGAATTCTGAGAGTGAAAGTAATCATATAAACATTTCAGAATAGAATCTGAATAAAAACTGATTTTTCCTAAAATGTCATCTATTAGCTCAATGCTAAAGAACACATAGCATTTCTCTTTATATATCTATGTTGAGAGAATGTGACTTTATACCACAATTTTCTCATAAATATGTCTTCATTATGCTCCTGTATTGTGCAGCGCAGTGCAGTGCAATGGTGACTGTGAGTGTTTCCTAAGGAGGAAAACATGTCGCAGTCATGTTTTCCAACCGGAGGCTGGTGTTTCCATCTTTCTAATGAGGAAGCAGAATGAGAAAACAGGTGGGAAGATGCTAAAGCCGCTCCTCTGCCTCATTTGTGTCTGGAGAAAAAAAAGAAGAAAAAAAATCTTATAAACTGTGAAAAGAGCAGCTTTTGTTTATTCGTGAGATGTAACATTTCCTTCTTTCATGCTAAAATAAATGTGTTGATGACCCCTATTAAAAAGCACAAAACAAATGAAGGTGCTGGGATTTGGGCTTTCGGGCGGTGGTGGGGTTTTATTTTCTCTGTGAGACCAAACAAGAAACTCATTTGGGACTCCTGCCTAACAAGGAGACAACAACTCCCCAGTAAATTAACACCATCTCTGACCGTGAATGAGCCACGTCCTGCACATTCCCAGCAGACGGACCGC
>OMNM01002715.1:0-10004 GCA_900302745.1 Parablennius parvicornis | reverse complement strand
GCCAGGTTGTATATGGGCTACGTTAGACACATTTGTTATAATCAAACAATTGTGAAAAGAAGGATATACAAGGAAATGCAAAATATTGAAATACAGGAATATAGTTGTGCTAATTAATTAATTAATTAAGATTGGGTTTTTTTGATAGTTTTTTTTTTTAATTAAACGACATAAACACAATATTTATTTATTTGTTTGTTTGTTTGTTTTACTGTTTTGCTTCAGGCATGCATTGCCAATCCAAAGTCAATGAACCCGATTGATGCATTTATCTTAAAAATATATGCAAAAACTGGTATTTGAACATAAACAATGGACACTGAAAATGGACACTACAGGTGAAAAAAAAAATCAGTTTTTAAATCTACACAATAATGTGTCATAAATAGTTTTGTGTAAATGAGTAGTGTATTTTTCCATAAAGTCCACATTGCATTGGAAGACAGCAGTACTCAGTAACGGAAGGGGTTTATTTAAATGGGATTAAAACTCCTTCAGAAGTTTTATTTACCTGGAAACGGTGACATATTTATGATTTTGTTAAGTTTTATTCTTTAGTGGAAAACGTGATTTAATGCGTGAACTTACCTTACAGTCTTGAAATTTGGAATTATCTTTCAACAGCAACAGATGAAACAACTTTAGCAATATTTGTCAAATCCACAGCCCAGTTTTCCTGAGTATTTCACTCTTCAGACTCAGCTGTTTGCTTTTCCGGATGGAGGATTAACTGCGCACTCGGCAGGAATGTTTTGACAAAATTCATCTTCACAGTGCAGCTTTGATACAAATGTTCTTACGACCTTTACTAAAACATTGGACAAATCATAAAGAGCAATTATTACATCTTGCTATCGACAAATCTAATTTAAGGATATCTTTGTCATTCTAACACTCTTGCAAGGCCATCCTGTGAGCCATGATGGAACAACTGGTGGGCCAGTTTTGGCTTGCACGCCCTGTGTTTGACAACCTGTTTTCGTATTCTATTGACAGGGAAATGTGGAAATTTAGTGTCATTCTTGGAAGGATAATATTCAGACAAAGAGCAATTATAACACAGTTCATTTGGCTCAAGTGATTTCAGCTTTTATAATTTCCTGGTTTGGAATTATATAGTTTCCTGAAAAGAGATGTTGAAAAATGAATATGTTTTCCAAGTAGGAGGGGGATTCAGAACCCCGTGTCTCAAAGAATTATGTTTCCAACATAATTACATTTTGCATATGTTTATCTTTTTTTATTTTTTTTGGGACAGTTTTCTTTGGCATTTAATGTTATGCCAGTTCAATTTGTGCATATTTCCAACATTCAATCATCAGCAGCACTGACTACTTAAAAAAGAAATTCTCGAAACATCTAACCACTTCATAAACATTTCAATAACAATAGCTATAAGGCCAAGATTACTAATAAACACAACAATAATCAGTTTTTTGAAGTATCAGGAGTACTTTTTTATTAGCACCAGCTGTATTTTTCCTCACAACTTTGGTGGATTTCCCCATTATTATATTTGTATCACACCTGTATTTATACCCATTTTTATCTACATACACAACTTTTTCTATCACATGCTTAACATTCAATCACTTGGGAAGCTTTCATGTTTTTTCTAAAGGCTGTGTCTTAAGGCACAGGCAGATTTGTCTTTAATGCTTGGAGAAAAGCACATTGAAGTTTATCTCCAGCGAATGCCGAGCAGGTGGCAGCTGACAGCCCACAGCTTTAGGGCAGTGCCATCATCCTGGCCTGCTCTGGAGCTCTCGGCACTGGCACAGTCCCTGGAAGGAAAAAAAAAAGGAAAAATACAAGCGATAATGTATGATCAAACATTATTTTATTTCAGTAACCAAGTGTTGAAAAGACATTTCTCATAGCACAGTTAGTCTTTGATTCTTTTGCAATGGGATGGCTCTACTTCGAAGTAGTATATCTTCATTATGGGTCTGCACAGGGTTTTGTTTTTAATTTTTTTAAAGGATAATTATTATTCCATGACTTAAATATATGAAGTCTCTTTATGCATTGCTCTAATGAGGATTTTTGCGAACAACAACACGCCCTACTTGCTGGTAATGCTGCTGGCGTTGCTTGTTTGTTTTTGTTTGTTTTTGTTTGTTTTGTTTTTTTTATTCACACGTTAATTACACTGACTATTAAGGAAACTCCATCCTCTGTTCGGGATGTTTGTGGAGTCATGTTGCCCACTGTCGGTTTTCACTGTGTAAATTGCTTGGTTCGGGTTGCTACAACAAGCAGAGTTGTTGTTACACTGCAGCAGCATTTTAAACTAACCTGTAGTATCCTCCAGTCACCATCTGGTTCTCGGGGGTGACGACGCAGTAGATGCTGGTGCAGGCTCCTTCCGCTGGGGTCTTAATCAGGAATCCAAAGGTCTTGACTATGTCCGCAAGAGGGCGCCAAACGTGCCTTGTAATCTCTGTGTTCACCGCTCCAGGGTCCACAGAGTAAGCCATCACTCCTAAAACTGCAGGGGAAGGTGTGAATCACATGCATCGTTTATTGTTTTTCCCTTTTGCCTTTTTGTTTAATCATTCGTTCCAACTACAATCAAGAACAATTTATGCGGAGGCCACAAACACACTGTTTCTCAAAAACCATATTTAACAAATTATGCACGAAGCCAGAAATAACCTGTTTCCAAAAATTACACAGAGGAAGTTCATGGAAAGAGAAAGGTGGCTATAATCTGAGTGGAGAACTAAACTTTGAAATAACAAAGTGTTCCAACCAAAATAAATAAATATAATGTGCATCAATCTGTGGGAATGATTTGGGAAAGAGTTTGGGTTTGGAGCTAAAAAGGAGCACAAACATAAATCATTTCAAAATTATGTACGAGAAGTGTATGGAAGTGGAAAGGGAGTAATCAGTAGGTATATTGTGAGATTCAAATAAAACTCCGTGCGTGTGCGCACACTGTGTGTAAAAGGCTTGTTCTCTTTCCAAAACTGTGAATGATTACAGAAACAAAGATTTATTCATCCTTCAATAAGTCTGTACTACAAACATGTTTCTCCCTGTTCTCTCTTTTTGCCCTGAGCAGTTGTGGTTGAGGCATGAGACTCTCACACTGTCAAGAGATTCAGATCCATTTTTTATGCATTAGAACAGAACAGCAGAGACAGAAAACACGCGTAAATGTTGCATTATTCTGCTGTTTCTACAACACACCAAAAAGAAAACTACCTTCGGTCCTTTTGGCCAGCTCTCTCGTGAACAGGACATTAGCCAGCTTGCTTTGAGCATAGGCCTTGACAGGGTGGTAGTTTTTCTCCCCACCCAGGTCATCAAACTGAATCTTGCCCAAGGAGTGAGCTGCTGAAGACAGGTTGATGACGCGAGATGGAGCCGAGTGCTTCAGCAAGTCCAAAAGCAGGAAAGTCAAGAAGAAATGACCTGAGGAGTGAGGAGGAGGAGTGGAACAAAGAAAAACACACAAGAAAAGTGGTAAAAACTGGGAGCATACAGAAGATATGACCTCAAGAAATAGATAAAGATCTGAGAGGCTGATTGGCCAAAACGTCCTGGAATTATCACCGAATATGTGATATGATGTATCGCAGCAGCTCTGAAATTCACCTATTACAGATATTTCCTACCCAAGTGATTGACTCCAAACTGCGTCTCAAAGCCGTCCACCGTCTTGGAATATGGGCAAATGGCCACTCCTGCATTGTTGATCAGATAATGAAGAGCTTTCTCCGCTGGAATACAAGAAAGTGGTTAACTACACTTCAGTCCATACATAAACAAATGTGGCATCAGTTCATATATATTTATATACAGTATATATGTGTGTTGATGCCACCCACTGTTGTAGATATTCTCAGCAAACTGGCATATCGATTTGGTGTCCGCCAGATCCAGTTGCCTGGCGACTACTTTGGCCCCTTTCACCTCCCTCATGATGTCTTTAGCAGCATGTTCTCCTCTCGCCATGTCTCTGCACGCCAAAATCACCCGGGCACCTGGAGAGATTGCTTCATCTCAATGGTGAGTGTATTTTGCATGCCCATGCACGTTGAGATAAGATAAGACAGTCTTGGGCTCACTTTGAAACACTTCTGTTCGTGTCAGTTTGCGTGACTGTGAGCTCCGTTTGGCTGCGTTGCTCTGAAGCAGCACTGGTCCTTGTGCTTGTCAACATTATCCATTTAGTCAGATTAAACAGTTTATTGCTTGAGTCACCTCGTTACATTTGTTTTTCTGAGCATGAGCCCGTTAAGATGGAAATGTTTCCATGTACAGTAGGTACTCTGAGTCACGCAGCAAGAAGGGAAATGTCAGCAACAGTCCTGAAAGTCATCACAACATTCATTTGTTCATTTAAGATATATACAGTTCTATTTACTTGCCTCTGGCTGCCAGGTCTTTCGTCGTTTCTTTGCCAATTCCAGTGTTACCCCCAGTTACTATTGCCGTTTTACCATCCAGACGAACATCTGAAGACCACTTGGGAATGAAAAGAGACCTAAGAAGTATGACATTTAAGTTATTACTTTTGGGTGGATGTTGATTAAAAAATGATTCACTTTCGATTCAAAAACATTCTTCACTTCAAAAGGGCATTGAATAAATGATTGTCTGATATTTTGAGTTCAAATTGGCAGTGACTAAATTCCAAAATGAATTAGATGTAAGAGCAATTAAACATATGAAGATAGTTTTGAAGGTTGCAAGCTTTTCATTTCCAGTTTATAATCAAAGCATCAAAGGCAAATCTTTCACTATAAAAAAAGGGAATTCTTACCTGATTGCTTGCATTTCTGTAGCTGAGATTTAAAATTGCTATATCACCTCTGAAGACTGACTCGTTCCTCCTTTCACTGATGTTACTTCAGCCAGGGATTCAAAGACGTTGCAGTGGGAGACACCCAACTGAGAATTAAAAAATGTCTTATGTACCCTCAGTACCAAACCAATGCAACAGGAAGTAATCAGTAATCAATGTCCCTTTGTTCAGATTCAGCTATTGTGTCCAATCCATTAAAGTAGAAATGTGCCTTTATCTAGAGAAGAGCAATCACATGGCGAGATCAGTAACAGAGAAGTGTTTGTGAATTTAACGTGATAGTGCTTACCAAACTGAAATTGAAAAGTCAAATTTTCTCAAAAATCCCAGAGTTTTAAACTGCTGATGTCTTTGACTGAAAAAAAAAAGAGTGTAACATGCAGATTTACAAATTACTGACTGATAAATTGGCAAGATGAAAAGTCAAAAGTGCACAGTGGTTTGTGCGGGTTTGCCTCAGAGGAAGATTGGTCTGACGTTACTGAAGTAAAAGCGGTTTTCTGTTTCTATAAGCAACTGCTCCCTGTGGCTATAAAGGCTTACTCTGCATATTCATAGACCTGTTAAATAGTCTAGGTGTGTGTCTGTCTGTGTGTGTGCGTGTGTGTGTGCGTGCCAATAAAGGGATGTATCAATAGACGGATGAATAAACTTAGCAAAGTGGTGCATCAGGAAGTTTAACAGGCCAAGCCTGAATTGAAAAAACTGAGTTTGTTCCTCAGCTCTGATCATGCCTGTAAAAAACTCTCCTTGAGCGAGAAATGGTTTCATATTTTTTTTAAATATAATTATTTACCTTTTTTTAAATTTCAATCTGAAATAAATCTGCATGATAATATGAAATCGGTAATGCTACAAATACATTACAAATATCAGTATGAGGACTTGAACCATACCCTCAAACTTTATATGGTTTGTCTCATTCCAAGGAAGTGTTTTGGTTGACTTCCTAATACTTTAGATATTAAATTAAGCAGCTGAAGACATCTGCAGCCAATAAAAACTTGAACTTTTCTTTTACAGTTTGAAATATGTGGATTGTTTCTGTACAAGATGCAACTGTCATATCTGTTATTTTTAATGATTATACACAAATACACATGTTATGATATCATCTTCTCCATCACAGTCAAAATAAAATCAGTTCAAAAGACATGTCGAATATGTTGTATTCACTACATTTGTCCTGCTGCTCTACTCAACCTGATAACCACTGGAAGGCTCTACATTCTACTATAAAACACACATCTTAGTAAATGTGGGTATTTTAAGCACCGCATGATGGTGAGTGATTGATAGACAGTAATGTATCACATTCTCAGAAATGATCAAATATCTTTGGTTGTGTAGAAAGCAGAACTAATGACATGAATCCAATCTGAGTGGAAGTTGTTGTCCTGTGTGAGTGAAATGTAAAACCTGCGCCTGCAGGTGAACCGGCTATCTTTGCAGCACTGTGGACTTTCTGGTGCTTTCCACAGGTGTGCATTATCTCTTAGTATTACGTTTGAAGAGGAAAGTAACAAAATACAGAGGTTTTGGTTGAGTTTTTATACATTACTTGAGTAATGATTTTTCTCTCAACTTTTTTTTTTTCTACATAACTTTAATAAAAGGCCTGTTTCCTAAATTCAGCTGTTTGTTTGATCTTGAGAGACTACATTGCCCTGAAGTAACACATATGCTTGTCAATATGTGTGTACTTCTTTTAAATGAATGCAATTTCACAATTTTCTTTTATGCTACTTTTGGAGGATTCAAACTTTATTTCATAATTGCCTGCACAAAGAATTCCCTTATGCATGGCAAGCATTGGTATAAAAAAGAATGATAACAAAGACAAAACTTGACAGAAAATAAAGCAGAGTGGAGAAAGAGCTTATTGACTGTGATGTTTGCGACCGAGAGGTGACGTCTTTGATGAAATATCCCTCATGACACAGCAGATTTAGGGCTGTTCCTCATCCATTTCTTTTGGACAAATGTTTGAGCTTGTATAATTTTAGGAACAAAAACTGCCATTGAGTGGAACACTTTTTCTATTTATTTAATCTTTTCTGAGATGTTTCTTTCTGCTCATGCTGTTGTTCGGGTTGCTTAATGGGTAACCAGTGCCCGTTTAATCATTTCTTGGAAGTGCTGGAATATGAAATCTGAACCTCGACTGTTACTCAAGAGTGGGTTTCCCCTTCCTCATAACATCCATCCCTATTGTATTATTTAAGAGAAAAATGCCCGAGATGGTAAAAGCGTCTCCACACAAGATGCAAAGTAACCACTAAGTGTATCCACTGTATTCAGGGACTGTTTGTTAAAGTATGGAAAAGTATACATTACTCCGTTTGAGCGATTCATCATTTTTCGTAATAACTCCATCTTACCACTGGAGGGTGGTGTACAGTAACACACAGTGGTGTAAGACCTTTCAAACATCTCCCCTGAAATGAGAGACTGTTTTCTCACACATTAAAAAAAAAAAAAAGCTGAAGTCATTTAAATCCACAGTCAGGTTCTGTGTTGGCCGGCCAGCCAGGCCTCATGTAAACCATGTGAAAGCTAGTCATAACTTCCTGTTTTCACAAACAACCATAAAATAAGCTGAGACAAGACGCACAGTTACACACAGGCACGCACACATACACACATATATAAACATACTCCTGCTGACCCAAACCAGGCCTAAATGAGCGCTGCCAGTTCCTCTCATGTGGTCTCTCTATGACGCTAGCTGGTCTGACTGCTAGATTAGTTTCTCCTCACAGCTGCTCGCAATCCCTGGGCCTGATGAAAGGCCGCCTGTCTGTCAACATGGGGACAAAGACAGAGGAGCCTCGCCACATGTGTAATTAGCATTGCTTCACAAAGATTATAGATCATCTTGGGGAGATAAATGCCTCTTGTTGTATTTGTCGATCTCAAAATAGGAAAAGCCGAGAGAAGAAACCACACAATGCGGGAAGGAGGCCATCCATGAAGGTTTTAGATGCAAAACATATTTAATTTCAATCAAAAATAGTCTTTCAGTTATTCATTGCAATAGGTTTGATTGATATGTACATAATTTGTAAAGCTGCATACATATGGTGAGGTTATGATTTAGTTTCCCCCATCAGATTGGCATTTTGGCTTGGCACTGCTGGACAAATTTACAACACAACACAAAGGTCACTCTCGTTTCACAAATACATCATGCTTCTTTGAAATATATACAAACGATCACAAGAGCAACAAATAATACATTATCTACTCTGTAAAATTATTTTAGACATTATAAACAGGCACTTTACTTCATTAAGGCTTGCACATTACAACATAATGAAACAAAACATACCAGTGATAAAATAGCTTATCAAATGCATAGCATTTTCCTTAGACACAAAACTGCACTTGAGATGCAATAATGAAGAAAAAAAACAAGATCTATACGCAGGCTAAGAAGCATCGCACCAAAACTGGATGTGTCTCTTCATTGAATATAACTTCGGGTTAGATCCTGCAAACCAGAACAAAAGAGTTCACTCAGTGAAATGCTCAAAATCCATCATCTATATTTTACAAACTTTGATTCTGTCCTGCCAGATCTTTCTTTAACCACTTTATTGAATTTCCTACCATAAAAATATGAACAACTATTTCCACATGGTGGATATTTTGTTACCGAAAGAGAGTGTAAAAATCATCAAATTTCAAACAAAAAAATGGGAGAAAATTGTTATGATACAGACTCATACCTGCGCTCTTTGATGATGAAAGGTGGGAAATAAAATTTACACTAATTTTATTTGGTATCAAATTCAAACTGCAGGTTCCACAGACCGATAAAAACAATCTGTTCTTCCAATCCGAACTTTGGGTCCACATCCAGTTCCCAACAAAATTCCCCATCATTGTCTGGGATGGAGGGAGTTTCCATTTGTAAAAGCCTGCAGCTTTCCAATAGAAATAGATGCCTGAGGCAAGATACTGTTACTGATGTGTGAAATGGGAACATTTGTTTAAAAAATAAAAGATATACCCATATTTTAAAAATTATTACTGTAGACAACCAACAGTTGGCATCAAATCCATGGCTGTAGAGATGATTGCTGTTGACATACAACATTAAAACAGAGGAAGAAGGTCACTTTCCAAGTGGCCTCCCCACCATCATTTCCTGAACTGGCAGTGTCTCGTCTTGCAAGGTGCAGTGGGAAACAAAATCCCCCTGTGATCTCAGGCTGCTCTGGAAAAACGGGGCCGTCTCGTTGGCTTCTTCCTGCACCGGGCTCCCGAAGGCATCGTCCTGACCGGCCCCGTCACTGCCATGAGACGTCTGGCTGACGTAGACCACGATGACATCCCCGCTGAAGTTCATCACCTGACCACTGGAGATGAAGGTGGTGTTGTGATTCCCAGACACCTGACCTTGATGGAAAAGAGTGACATAGATAAATAGAGGAGATGAGTAAAGACATAAAAACGGGCACAAAGGAAGTGGTAAAAGCCACAGTTTGTAGACACTTTCCACTACGCCCAGTGTTAGCTGGAATAGCTGGAGGACGAGTGGATGAATAACATCATATTTACATATATCCACACAGATGGATATATGTAAAGCATGGTTGTGTAAATCTTCCTATGTCCTCCTACACATAAGACAAAAGAGCTTCCCCTATACATGACGTCAGTGAAGAAGGGGCTAAACTTTGGCTAACCTCAGACAGCAAATGGACAGTGGGTGTAATGACAATGCAGGTTGACCACAGGAAGCCTCTGAGAACGCCATCTTGAGTGTCCAGGACTTTCTAGCGTGAGAAACTCAGGAACTCTGAAGACCAGCCGTTTTTTCAGAGGTTTAAAAGTTTTATAGAGGCGGTTGAGAGAATTCCAAAAATGTGCACTTCAACTCTTTCTGACCTCTGCCCCATACCACCACACCTCTCAAAAAGAGAGCGAAACGCTTAACTTTAAAGTGCAAATGCTGGCAGGGAAGCCCGTCTGTTGCTCACTGAGGGATTTCAGCCATCCAGGTGAATTAGGAAATGAACTGTGTGTGATTGTTTTGTAAGTCGCATCTCACCACATTAAGCCTGGTTCCTATTTTATCCTGTCTAGTGTCTGAATTTCCAGCCGACAGAACGAGCCGACCCAATGACTCACAGCTTGTCTCGCTCGTGCATACACACGCACAGATAGTGCTAAAACA
>OMNM01002713.1:11666-23561 GCA_900302745.1 Parablennius parvicornis | reverse complement strand
GCCCCCACATGAATCGATGAGGGAGCAGAAATTGCTAATAAATGTAGGAGAGGACAGAGAGAGAGAGACAGAGAAAGAGAGAGAGAGAGAGAGAGAGAGAGAGAGAGAGAGAGAGGGAGAGAGAGAGAGAGCACAGCAGATGAGCCCCAATGAACAGCAGCCGGCTCCTCTTTCACACATAAACACACACACTACGCTCCATATCCCTCGCACACAAATGCCAGGGTACCCGTACACGTGCAATCCGATAACCAGAGCGCCATCAGTCCGAGCTGCCTGTCGCTGGTGGTTGCCCCTCACCGCTTCTCCGAGACACAAAGCCGGGAGCCTGCTGGGAGAGGAGCTCCTGCTGCTGCTGCCTTTATAGCACAAAGGAGGGGAGAAGGGAGAGCAGGGGGGACTTGATTTGGGTAGATAATTCATCAGCAGGGTTTGAAGGAGCAGAGCCAGAGGGGTGGGAAGGTGAGTGAGTGAATGTATTCCAGCTTAGCTGCTGTTTCATCCACCGCTGCCGTTGCTGCTGTGGCTGCTGCGGCTGGACGAAGAGAAGGGGGAAGCCGAGTATCTGAAGATCCTGGAGCATTATTAGCCTGCACAGATTCAGATATCAGTGCAAACAGCCAGCTGTGACCAGAGGACATCCAGGCTTGTAGATGCGGTTGAAGCACAGTGCGAGTTCCAGTCCTGGGTGAGCGAACTTCCTGCACACACACTCTCACTTTTAGTCCACCTGACCTGCTGTGGCACTTTTACATTCTGATCTGATGTGCATTATGACAAAATGCTTGTGTCTTTGTCATCTGATTTTTTGCTCAGTTCAACGGTTTGCTTTATGTGACTCTCACAATAACGGACAACTTGAGTCTGATGATTATCCTCGTGATTGTGTTGACACCAGTTTATTCCCTCACAGCCTCTTCTTACACTGTCATGGTGCGGTCTCGGCTGATCGATTCACTCCTTAACTCAGATGGACATCGTGGCTTAATATCTCCAGCTGCCTGTGCGCTTCTATTGTCATCCTTTAGAAAGTGTGTGTGTGCTCGACCATGCACACACAGGCCCTGTGTGTGTGTGTGTGCACGTGTGTATCTTTGGTCACCAGCTCTCAATTAGGCTTTACTGATCTAAACACAGGTTAGGAAGGGGAGGGCAGTCTTTGATCCATCCCTGCAGTTGCCTCAGTGCATGTGGCTTATTGGTTGTTGTCTGCATGACACATCGGAGCCGGTGTCTCTCTTTCTGCATATTACTGTACCTGTGTTCAGGTCAGAGTGCAGCTTTCTGAAAACCTGGGTGATTATCATAAGACACATCTCAGTGCAGTTTTGCTTTAATTCCTTTCTTCACTTGTCCCTTCAGTCTTCATTTTCAAGTTCTAAACACTGTCCATTTAATGTTTAGCCTTAAGCTTCAAGCTTTGGTGTGTTTGTGTGCCTTAAGCAAAAAGTTGATGTATGCAGATGACATCAGAGGATAACGATATGCAACATCAATCCCTGGAACGATACAAATAGATATCTCAAGCCCATCGGTGCACCCATGGGTTTATACTTTCACATATCTCTACTGCAGGCATTTTTCATTTTAATGTAATGATTAATGATTTTGGACAGTAGCCTTGTCTAGGATTTCTCGCCATGTCACTACATGCTTACCACAACTGTACACAGATTGTGCGTACAGTTACATAAGAGTATGTTTAGAGACCCACATACAAGTAGCATTGAATATCTTTTTATTGTAGCTTTCTAAGCTATTGTTCAATGTTTTTAATTTCAGTTAATGTTAATATTTAATGAGGTACACAAATCACAGGTTTGAGAAATACTGTAGCTGTCCTCTTTGGGACAGTGTAGAGCTTAGAAGGTTAAGTACGTTGCATTTGTACATTTATAATTCATATCCATAAAGTATATATTTGCAAAAACATGTTGCCATTTTTGCACATGGTACCATCCACTACTTCATCTTTTTTTCAGTGAATTGGCTGAGAAATTTGTCTCATACTTGTTGTGTCTCTTGGGCTAACTTGATGTTTTACACTGATGATTGGGCAGGAACACTGATGTTCTCACCAGCCACATGATCTTCACGTAAATATCAAATGTCAGCCTTAATAAAGGTACCCTGATTAAAGTTATTTTGGTACAGATGCTTTCCAATCCTGGTATTTGTCATATTTTGTGTTACCAGGTCTCTGCCATTTAACACATTTTCTGGGAAACCAGTTTCAAAAAATAGAAAAGGGAACGATATGTTTTTGTTTAAGACTGACGCAGGCAGCCTGTCTTTGTTGTTGCTTTGTGGTTGGATGACAGGTGTGTGGCTCATTTCATCCTGTTTAAGTGTCCTTGAACAAGCAAAGTTCTCACTGTTTGCAGAAGCAAGCCTGACTTCTATCTTTGTGTGAGGCAGTAGCTTGCTTAGCGCGGCATGATTTTAAATTAAGTCCTTTTTTGTATTCAGAAATTTCACGTTTGAAGGAAACTTGAATCTGATTTTTTTGTTAACCCAATGCCTTACATCATCTAATAGATTTTCACCTGCTTCAGGAGGGCGCTTAATGTCTCAAAATCAAGAGGAAAAACCAGCATTGACACGAATGCAATTATGCAACAGCACTTAATGGTACCCAAGGTGCCACTTAGCTTCTCTATTTGACAGATTCATGTGCCAGTAATGAAATGTCTACTGGCAGGTCTATGTGTCCCTCGGAGTGCACCGTTGAATCAGTATTGTTAGCCTTGTCCATTACTACGCCTACACTTACCTTCTCATTCAGATCCTTTCTGTTGCACATAAAGCTGTCGTCTGCACTCAATAGTGACATTACCTCAGCCCAACGCTGCCAATGCTCAGCCTCATTGTTTTCAACTCTGGAGTATTTATGAGGGCAGTAAAGCAGAGACGCATCCGGTGTCAGCAAGATGAGGGCTTCGCTGCTCTTTCGGGGAGTATAACTTGGCAAGAAGAGGAATAAAGCGATTCGGTGGTGGAGGTGCAGGTAAAGAGACGAGAGAGGGCTCCTGTGAGTGGCTTTCCAATACCTGAAGACATGCTGACATGTCAGCTGTTGCAGTTAAAATGTCCAGCTGGAGTGATAGGGGCTGGTGTGCGCTGGCAGTCCTCCCACTCACGCACTGCTATAATGCCATTATAGACACTGAGATGGGGGCAGTAACATTAATGCAGAGCTTAGAGAACCACTGTGCCACCTTACAAGTCTTTTAAATTTTCAAACACGATTGCTTCGTTCGACATTTGCGGCGACAGTGATGAACTGCTGACCCCATTGAGTTGGGGGAGTAGCTTACAGTGCAGTGCATCCTTAACATTCTTCTAAGGTGATATCACTTATCTGATGAACTTATGGCAAATAATGTGACAATAATTTGTTGTTATTGTTAGATTGTCAGTGTTGCCATTGATTTAGCTTTGCGTTTGTTCTGCTAAATTGTTACTGTATCAGGAAGTCTTTTACTCATAATATCACATCTTTATTCAGCACCTGAATCAAATCTTTGTACGATCTATCTACCAGTTATTCATTGGTAATATTTTATCTTAGACTCGAGAAAATAAGTTCCAAGTCTTGAATAGTGTAAGATTATACATGGACAGCACCGGGCAAGTGCTCTGGTTCACCCGCAAACGAGGGGAACCCAATAATTACAACAAGGGGTGGGCTATGGAATTAGTTTTTCAGCATCTTTTCAACACAAAATATTTCCTAGAAGAAATACAAACAAATCTAAATATAACAGTTTCAAAGTTATGTGAACATAGGTATATAGGAAGTGTCAATTTCTCCCATTCTGATTGATATGAGCTGAACTCATTTGCTTTTTGTATACATGTAGTATTATTGTTTTTTAGATGTGGTAGTCACACAGTGCACGTTTAATATAAATGGTGGCATATAAATACGTTTTTTTTCTTTAGGTTTCTGCATCAGTGTGAAGGTCAGTTTTCCATTGTTTTTAGCTCATGTTAGGTATAATTGTGATTCACTCAGTTTTTGTTTTTGGTTGTTGTAGTGTGTGATGACGGGCTGCTTAACCATAAGTTCTTGTAAGGATATGGCCTTCATAGTCGTAGTGAATTAAAAATGTAATATTTTCTGTGTAAACTGGTAGGAGATCACCCTAGGGCCCCTTAATGCTTTAATCAAGCTTAGTGCATGTGGTGCAAGTGTCCCCAGTTGGCAATCACTACCTTAAAGATTGAACTCTGTGAGTAATACTTAAATCATGTCAGTTAATGGCAGTCAGTTCTTATTTAGGGAAAAATATCTCATATGTGAATGTGTTCTTCCACCATGGACACCACAAGACTGAATATATTGTGTTCAAAATGGTGCTTGCTGATCTGTGGAAAATAGGCTGAGGCTCAAGACAAATTAGTAAAGCTCCAGCAATAATGAAGTGCCGCATACTGCAGTTTGTCACCTCTGTTATTTATATGACTGTGATGTAGCCACGAGTTACTTTACAGCCCTTTCGCTCTGGTTTCTAAGACCAGCAAAATCAAAACCAAAGCACTAAGCAACGCAGCACAACTCAGATGCAATCTTCCAATGCCCACGCAGGACATATATTTGTCTATAATTTAGAACTATTTTACCTCACATACCTTTTTTTTTTTTTTTTTTATGAGAGAAACTATAATACCCGTATTATTCAGGACAAGCACTTATCCAGACTCATCACTTTACCTATCATCTATGAAAACTATTGCACTCTCATACTTTTCTATCTAATTCATGCTTTTTAGTACCACCCCCCTCTAATTACTCAGTATATTTTGGAAGTGCCAACCCTGAGTGAGAATGGCTCATATAAGCTGACGATTGGTCCTGGCTGATGATAAATGAAGCCACACCAGATATGAAATTCAGAGATGAAGTGATAGTGTGATTAGTAATGGGGAGAAAAAAAAAAAAGGTTTTGCTCTTTGGTTACTGCATATTTTATGTCTGCTGAGGTCTCTGGATGGAGGAATGTGTGATGAGATAGTTGGTGCATTATGTAAGTAATAAAACGGAATCTCATGAGTGTACACGCTTACACACTTTGGGGGAGTTCAAAGATCACACCACAGCTCTCGCTCCTCTTGCTTTTTTTTTTGCTCAGCGCTCCTCAGATTACGGAAATTTCCTTCAAAAAACAAACTCTCACCATGCTAGCTTGACGTAAAAATGAATCCATGTATGAAAGAAGTAGCTGGAAAATCAAGTGTTAAAGCCTCTGGTTTTAATGAAGTTGTCCATGAAAGTGTCTCCTTCATGAACTTGTGTTACAGGATAAAGACCAGGGTATATGGGACATTTATATACCTGTCAAAATTTCATTTTGTTTTATGTATTTCTATTGATGCTGGCAGCTCGAGGCATTGGAAAAAGACAGCCATAATATAGTGTTCTTCAATATGGATCAACCATCACGGTTGATATTTCAAGAGAAAATGGAGTTCAGGGTCTCTTGGTGTGGATCTCACTTCCCTCTCCAGCTTGATGATAGTGCAGTAAACCATAGTGTAACTGATTTAATTAATTAGTGCTGAAGCAGCTAGTCGATCTATATATTGACTTGCTGATTTCTTACTGAAATATAATTCTGAAGGTGGTGGAAACCCATATGATGAACTTAAATTTATACAAATCAATCAAATCAATTAGTGTATATTCTGATGTCTCTGATGTCCATATAGTGCTTTCTCGCCACTAATACATTACTATTATAGAGTATCAAGTCCAAAATGGTAATTAGATTTTCACAATCAATTTATTGTCCAATTTGTGTCAACGAGAATTAACACACAAAAAATAACAGGCCCCAGGTAAAACAATAATTAGTCATTATAATAATTGACCCTTCCAGTGCACACACTGGCTGGGTAGTTACAATCTTTAAATAACCTATTGTACGTTTCCCACTTACAAAAGTTGGCAATTAATAATTAATAATTAATTAACAGAAGAAATTATTCTGAGCCAATGGGTTTTATGCTACATGGACAGTCTTTATTTCACTTTCACTTTATTCGTCAGTCATAATATTGCATTTGATATCATTTAAAACCTGTAGATTTACTTCTTTTCAATTCTGAAATGAGCGTCACTGAAAGGCATCAGGTGGTTTTATCCTCACAGTAACATCCCACAATGTCATATTTTTCTCACTCTTTTTAAAATTGTTTTTTTCTTCAAATAGAAAAGTATACAGACTGTAACAGACCCCTGTTATTGGATTGGATTAATTTACAACCTTTCATCTGTTTCACTCACAACTTTTGTCCCATAAAATGAAGTTCCATTTTTTTGAAACATATCATATTCTAAAAATTATTATCTTTATTACATCCCTGTAAACTGAATTTTTTTTTATTTCATATAGTTCAAATGATACATCATAGAGATATTATTACATCATACTTGAAGTAGTTATCTGTCCTTCCAGCTCTGTTATTAGCCGCATTTGTAACAGCTGAGCCAGGCGGTCATGGCTTACCGTATTAGGAGCCAATGTGTCAAGCCAGCTGTGTCCTGTGGGTTGACTCATGTTGCACACATCTTTCTTAACATGGAGTCTGCACAGGAGACGGCTGTGTGATCAACTCTTTTCTGTCACGAGGAGGTTTGCTATATGCCACTGTAATGTCACAAGATTTTCCAGTAATGTGTTAGATAACTCATTACTAATATTAAAATAACACACTCATAATTGTTCTGTTACTCACTATTTTGGCCATAAAGAAAAAAGCTGTAGTTGCTGTTTCTGTCCATCTCAGGTGCAAACTGTTTTTCTCCAAGTTACAATATTACGCAGGCTATAAGTCATACTTTTCAGTTGTTTGTGTGGTCATACCCAGTGCTTCAAGTGAGCAGATATGCACCGGTATGCAATACTGGCCCTTTTCAATTTGGCCCCTCAGCATACCCAGACTTTTTTCTCGCTTACTGTGTGTACTGGAAGTTTGCATAATTTCAGGACTATAAGCCGCTACGTTTTCACTCACTTTGAACCCGGCAGCTTAAACAATCATGCAAATTTGAGGATTCAAATGAACTTCATGCCAATAATATATGGGTGATGCGTTCATGTGCATCACGTAACTCCACCCAGCTGCACTTGGTGGCTGACCAATCGTCCTCCATAAAAAGGAAAATCTGCTCTCCGAAGAATCACCATCATCAAATACGTTATGAACAGAGCTATAACCCATAGTGTTTGTGTATTTTTGCAGGAAGTCACTTGCCCTCTCTTCCTTGCTTATAGACAAGTGAGGCATATACTGTATAATGTATTTTTTCTTTTTATATTTGGTAGGTTTTTTTTTTTTTTTAAATAGTGTACACTGTAATGCCTGTGGCTCATTTTTCACAATTCTGCACTTAAATCACTCAATAGGTTATATCACTGTACAGGTAGAACATTTCCTAAATATTCAAATCAAATTGTTTTCAGCAAACTGCACCACATTCTTGTTCCACATGCCTCCGGGTACCTCTGTGTTAATTTTCAAATGGACTCACTGCGTTTAGTCTTGTTTAAAATTTCTGATATGTAGATATGATTTGTTGGCAGGAACATCCCTAATACAGAGTGTTTGTTGTAAGACTGAGCAGATGCATTGCCTGTATAACTTTGGTTATTATTGCTTCAGTGCTTTCGTGAGGATTAGTTTTAGTTATAAGAATGGAATTAAATTCAGATCCTCCACGCTACACCTTCATTCACACATTTGCTGCAGCACACATTCACCCAGCCACCTGCTTCTCCTAATTGATTTTAAAGTGCTTCTAGATCAAAAGAAACAATTTTTTTGTTCCAACGTCCCATCAGTCCTGAACCCACTAATGACTTCGACTCTAATGAGAACTTTACGTGCTGTGGTCAGACACAATTAACACGGTGCATAAGGGTATTACGCACTGGATTAATTAATCATTCATCAAATGGCTCCCGTCGTCTACAGCAGTCATCAGCTGATCTCTGAACCAGTCAGCCAGCAGTTTGAAGGGTGATGGTGATGCATTTAGATTAAGTTCAGTTGTACCACACACGAAATCTACATTTGTATTTGAAACTGTTTCATGTATTTTCTGCCAGTTGTAGCCATCCTCATTAGGAAATTAGTCTTTGAACCAACTAAACTGTTTTTTCAAACGATCTCAGCGAACATTTTTTTTTTTTAACTGGAGATGAAAGACTCACGCTTCTTTACGTCTTATCAGCCCATAACCTCTAGTTCTCCTCCCTGTCTGCTCTGAGGATCACGCTGTCAGAACTAAAGCTGACTTTTATCTCCTTTGCAGCCACTGAACATAAATCAGATAATCAGTTGATCACATCATTTTCCTGAAGTGGAGATCAGTGGAACAGAGGGATGATATTGAACTGCTCTGTCAGGCTGCTCTTTTCATTCATTCTCACCACAACTGCCTTCTGTTTTTTTCCCGTTTTTCAGGTTTTCATTTTGTGTTTTGTGATGGGCCATTCTGTGTTTCTTTGCTTTGAAGAGATAGAGTAAGAATGTGTCTGTGATTTCACATCGCTGATCTAAACTATTAGAGTATAAAACCAGCAGAATTTACCAAGTGACAAAATATTAGTTGTAATATTACAATGTTGTACATTTTTCAAGTATATGAACTCAAATGTGTCTGATAAAGTGCTTTGCCACTGCTTGAGTAGTCCCCAAACTGCTTTACTTTGTTGATCAAATTCACCCATTCACACACACACTCACACACCAATGGAGGCCATGCAAAGTGCTCAGGCCATCTCTTGGAAGCAATTTGGGGTTCAGTGTCTTGCTTAAAGACACTTCGACATATGGACGAGGGGAATTTCTAGTTTCGATAAAGACTTATAAAATAAAGACGTTAAATAAAATATCTTGTTTTTCTCACTTTCCCACCAAACTGTCCAACCTGAGCTGCCCCTCTAATACACTCACTCTTATTCCTTCGTCAATTCTCCTGGCAAATACCTTAATATCCTCACCTCGACCTCCAGTTCAGCTTGGTGTCTTTTCTCCGCCGTCCTGTAAACCTTCTCCCTAAACCAAGCTTTATCACCGATCATTCTGACACTTGTTTCCATTAAGTTCATCCTCTCTGTTTTCTGTTCTATACCTCTAATCACAGCTTCCACTGATTCAGGCTCTTCAAAACAAGTACTTAAACTGCAGATTCTTCACTCTCACTACCGATCACTATGTTATCTGCAAATATCAGAGTCCATGGAGATTCCAGTATATGGACTTCATTTGTTAGCCTGTATATAGAAACTGCAAAAAACTTAAAATATTTGAAATGTAAAAATCTCCAGGCTTTGCACAAGGTTTTTGATTAAATGATCTCTCAGTAGCAGCGTTAGATAGAAACTAAAACAAACCTATATTCCCGTAACTTATATACTTCAAGCTTATTAAACTCAATAAGAGTTCCGTTTTGTTTTCAAATTCAACGTTTTTTTTGTAGCATCTTCTCATCCTGCATTTGTTCATTTATCAGTCTCATTAAAGAACTGATTAAATGCTCGGTTCTTCATGACTGCAGAAAACGGTCCCACCTGAGACTCACTCAGCCATGGTGTGCTTGTAATTGGAAAATATTGGATCTTAATGATCACTGCTTAACTCAGAAAGACCATCACAACATGTGAGCTCTACCATCTGATATCCAACTAAGTTCAGCAGAAATTAATGACTGAATCAGTCGTCAGACTGACCTACACACTGCTGGCGGCTCAGCCAACTTGTCGAAGCAATGTTCACACCAGACACCCAAATTAGGAGAGACAAATAAAAGTAATGCAGGAGTTACCTTCCATGTAAGTAATTTTGATTATTAGTGAGAAGTAATAGAAATAAGAAATGGTTCATGCTAGTAATAACAAGCATGAAGAAATAATTTTCTCATGTCTCTAGCCTGGTTTCCTGCCAGATTTTCTTGCTGCAGTTTGCCAAATGCATTAATGAGACTTAAGCGTGATCGTTTGGGATTTTGATGGCCAGAGGGATTACATATTATTCCTCCTATTAAGCATCTTAATGACGTGGAGGTTTCACTGAGGTCCTGTTCCAGTTGCTGTGTTCATTAGTGGTTTTGAGCTTGCAGCTTGGAGGTGATAAACTCATGTGTCAGCTGACACGGTAATGTAAGACTTAATCATGGAGACGTTCATATGAGCTGGTTTTTTCTTGTCACTTTGTAGTTTTGATGTTTGAGAAGTATTTTCAATTAGATAAACCACAGAATTTTGTACAACTGGAAATGCAAAAATGATAATAGCAATTTACCAAACCCCTCCTGTGAAGTGAGAGCGTCACCCACTGAGCCACTAATTAAGAAATCATTGTTGTTTCTTTTTAAAGAGGATTGTTACAAGATGCTTTTCTGATGCTGGAATTTAGTGGCTCAGCAGTCCTGGACCTTTGTTGGCAGCATGCGAGATTTTTTCTTTGGTATGACCAATGTTGTTTTTTTTTTTATCTGTGAAAAGTCACGTTTGCAATAAAGGCGAGGTCAGCATTCAGACTCTTCTAGAAGAAATCCATGCTTTTGTGATGGAAATAGTATGTTCTTTAGTATTGACAGCCTATAAATACAAAGCTTTTCACTGAAAGAGATGCTGTCTCTGATAGAAGTAAATGCTACTTGAAAAACCTTAATTTGTTGTTCAGCATTATTGGCATTTATCTCGATCTGTATGCTTCCCACACCACAAATGCAACCTTGTACCATCTAGAAGCTGACTTTTGAACTGTTAATAAATATTTCTCTAGATGTCCCCCAAATGTTTTTGTAATAATATTGTGTTGGCTGGATTCTAAAAAAAAAAAAAAATGTCTATTTTTAATTTTTCCTCATTTCAGAGATATAGGTTAATGTATTCTTCTGGGTTCACTTTGTCTGTAACGTGCTCTTTCACATTAAATCGTGTTACTTGTTGACAGTTAATCTAAGTGGATACAAAATGCACTTCTGGCTTTGTTTATTTCATTACTGCCATTTATTTTTCAATCATTTGATATCTAGACATTGGGAATTTTAATGGCGGCAGACGTCAACAGTATAATTCCAGCCTATACTATGACAGTAACCTCACGCCTGCAATCTTTTCTTTGTGCATGGACCCCGAGAGAGTGGTGGACAATATTATTTTAGACGAAAGCTAGTTTCCAGCCTGTCATTTGAAATAAAAACTGGCAAGAGACCGCCTGCCTTGTTGTGTTGCTTCATCATTTGAAATAATAAATCTGCAGCTGCATACCTCGATGTGCAATTGTGACAGATGGACGTGATGAGATTGCACTAACAGAGTGTTTGAGTTCTTTCTCCCTTGTCTAATTTCTGTTGTCTTCCTCCCCTTTCCTTTTGACAACATGTGCATTTTGTTTGGCTGTCAGAAGTGTTTGATCAGAAGTAATGTTCTGAGGATCTCAAGTTTGAACGGTCTTGCAGCTGTGGCACGACTGTTGTTTCGGTCAGTAGTGTATAGGAGCTATACTCTGCTCGAAGAATAACTGGAACACTCTGTTGTTCTCGGTTGATTTTTAAAAAAAAAAAATTTTTTAATGTGGAGGCGGGCTGCCTGATGCTTCTGAGAAGTATGGGGTTATGTTTGTCAGTATAGATCATAATCTGTAGATCTCTGTGACTATAAATATCTGCATGCAACTGCACACTGATATGTACAGAAATACAACTGTGTCTGTATATCCCCCTCCTGTCACATTTCCTCAATTTGACAGGTGTACTTTTTGATGTGTTCTGTTTGCAGCACTTTGAGGTGAGGAGAACAAGGCTGCTTTTGGACATCAGGGGAATGCTATGAATTTATCTTGGGAGCTGGAAGAATTGCAGAGAGACTGTTACATGGC
>OMNM01002712.1:32114-43432 GCA_900302745.1 Parablennius parvicornis | reverse complement strand
GCAAACGAACCTCTGAAAATTCAAATTTAGTTACCATAAAAGTTAAATATATAAATTGCAAACCTTGTCTGATAATTTTTTTTTAATCAGCCATGAATCTTTAAATATCTCCTGCTTTCACAGAACCCTGCTGCCCTGTAAATCTGACGGTCCATCAGGTCACTCAGGCGATGACCAATGTCTCCTGGTCTCACGCCAAGGGGGCACATTCGTTCATCACATCTCTGACGTCGTCTCGGGGTCATGCCCGCTGCCACACCCAGGACTCCCACTGCCTCATGGGATGCATCACCTGTGGCACCAGCTACACAGTCACCATGGAGGCCTTCAGCCACAGCGGGCGCATGTCCAACTGCACCTATCAGGGCTTCTCATCCAGTGAGAGACACAATGTTGAACCAATCCTAAACAAAAATACAACCTTTACAAACACTCATTACTTATTACGCAGTTAGTAGGACATAACATGCAAGTGAACTGATCAAAGATTTGACAAACTACGATAATCAAAACACACAAAATGCTGTAATATTAAAATGTTGATGTGTTTGTATTTTGTGGATTAAAATTATATTATTACTGTATTCCTTATTTACCAAGCAAGTATTAATATTCTGCATAATCTGAACAAATTCTAGATAGTAAAGTATCAGCAGTGTCTAGTTTGGCCCTAATTATGTTGAACGTGTCTGAAATGTTACAATCAGTATATCAAAACTTTCATCAGGACTCATTAAACCTTTCAGCTCAGAGGGGAATCCATTTGAAATCACATAAATACATATAGATTTCAAAGTTCCTGAATCAAAGGCAGTTTTTAAAAAACAGCATTTTTTTGATCTAAGATGCTTACTTTCTTCCTTCCAGGCGCCTGCTGTCCATCAGGTGTGAAGCTGTTGAGGATGTCTGACAACTCTCTGCGGGTTTACTGGCGCAGTACCGGCAGCAGCCACAGCATCATCACAGACATGGTGGGCAGCAATAACAACTACACCTGCACTGCTTCCCCCGGGAAAAACCAGTGCAATGTTGGCACCATCCAGTGTGGAACTGTCTACCATGTAGAAGTAGCTCCACTCGCAGCAGATGGCAGCAAAGTTCAGTACTGCTCTCAACGGATGTACTCAGGTATGACATTGGGATCTTCATGTTCAGTATTGCTGATCACTGATTTCATTTCAAAACCTTTCACCCTTGATTGATTCATAAAAATGTTCCATTATGTTTTAAAACAAATGCTACACCTCAAAAACATAAATACAGAGTAAATTAACTTTAATTTGGTAAAAATTGTGATGATAAAATGTACGAGATACACAGAGAGAACACATGATAATTCATGAGACGTGAGGAGCACAGTTTACAATACTTTGAGTGAATTCCATCTTTCTGCTTCTGCTTTTTTTTAGTCACTTGTTCAGGGAGCAGCATTGGCACAGGTGAGTATTTTACATTTTTCATTGTTTTAAAAAAAAACCTTCTATATGCTTGATGTTTCTAATATGACTTAACTCTCTTTGTTTTCAGTGATTTACAGAGGAAAGAGAAGTGTGGACTAGCAGATGGTAAGAACAGTAATTGTTCACTTGATAAGAAACTTAGTAACACTAGCAAGAATCCTTTATTAAGTCATCTAAATGTATATCAGAAGGAATAATCAAAAGGGAAGATACTTCAAGCACAAAATGAATGCCTTTGTTACAATACATCTTTGTGGTACAGAGTTTCTCCTTGAGTTCACATCCAATTTAATGTTGTTTTGTGAGCTTATTTACTTGAATATACCCATTGTCGCAGCAAGTATAAAAATTTAAGATATAGTAACAGAGATAGATAAGAAAGACTATTATCGATATTGAAACAATGATGTGTGAATGAGTTGTGATTTATGTGTGCACCCATCTAATATTCCATTGATAACACAATAATATCCACACCAAAAAACAATAAAACTACCTTTAAATCTTCACGCTTTTAATGTTACCTTCTGGATAATAGTCACATGTTGACATCTCCCAGGTTTCCCCTTGCATTTGAACTGGATTTGAAATTGTTATACTGCAATCTATTACATGAATGTTTGATTACTTTAGAGTACATTTAAGTTTGTGAATGACAATGATGTGTAAATATCTCAATTTGACTCCAGTTTTATTTTTTCTCCATAGATACACCAGATCTTCTTCTCCCCCTCCTTCCTCCTGTACCACCCCTCCCCAATGGAAACAGGCCATTTTATTGAACCAAATATTGAACAAAGATATAATGAGCAATCATGATATGCATGTTAATTAATGGGACTAAATTCTTGAGAAGCTATTTGCTGATGTATGCTCGTCTCATATGCAATGTCTGAGAAAGAAATATAACTGTGATCTCAAAATCAACAAATTGCCACATCAATATGAAAAAGCAAGAAAAGATTCCCCGTTGTTTTTAATACATCATAATGGTTGTTAAAAAGAAAAGGCTTGTCATCATAGATGATTTCACACATGGAAAACACATTGTGATTTGAATTCTTGCACTACACTTTAGCTTCATCTAAGCTTAATTTTATCAAAAGATTATTGAATTATTTCATGAATATTTCCTTCACTTATTGGGTTAAGAAAAAATTAACTAGGACAGATCAAATTTAAACAAAAATACAATGATCATGAAATATGTTTATGCCCCCTTCCTATAGGAGGAACAGATAGGAGAGTCAGAAAATAAATTAAAAATACATTTCCTAGCTGAAGCCCCAAGTAGGAAGCCTCCTGGTGATCATGTGACAGACCAGAAAACATCCCTTGGTGTGCTGTTTCTTATCGTCAGGATGAATTTAACCACCTGGAATATGTATCACTGTGTGAACATGGTGCATATTTTAGTTAATAAAGACTCAGTATTGGCTTTTTGTTTGTGTGTCTGTCTTTTTTTCCCCTCTTAACATGAAGAACAAATAGGAAAACAAATGAGGAATTTGATCATTTACTCATTGATCCACCTGATTATTAAAGCACTTTTTAAAAGGCTGTTCAGCATTTCTTTACAATGACAGAGTTCCCAAGATTTATTGTTTTTTTTTTTATTTGGAAAAATATGTGTAATCACATACACACAGTTATTAAAAAAAACAAAAAACAACAACAACATCCCTTTGCAACCACAAGGTGGCTAAGCACATCTACAGTGCGTGAGGACAGACAGTTTCTTGCACTTTACATCCACAATATGCAGAATTAGAGAAAACTCACGCGAAAGTATTACCATAGATTAGATTAAACAGAATAAGAATACAAATACATAAAGTAAATGGACTATATAGTGCAGTATAAAATGAGGGAAAGATATTCATCATAAATTTCAGTCATCATGCAGGTTTCTGGGCTTGTTGAAATTATTGTTTGCATAAAATCTGGATGTTCTGTTTGGTTCTGAGTTTTGAACCATGTGTCTTGTTTGAGGTCTAGATGTTCATATCACAACAGAAGATAAGAGACTTATTTTAGCCTTAAACTCAAACCCAAGGACCAAAACTGGTTGGACTTTCTGGCCTACGTAAAAAAAAAATACATAGTCTCAATGCCAAATGTGTACCTCTATTTTGTTCTCTATTTCTTTTCTTATTTAGTGTGACTCTGCTTTTAACATACTTCAAATATAACTGGTGATCACTGACTGCAATAACATGCAGGAGCAAAAGCAAGTTCTTTTTTTTCTATTGAAACTTCGGAAAATATAAGGCAAAATATAAGGCAAGGCCCTAAAAAGAGTTGGTGCTTATAGTGCTACAGCGCCCTCATTCAGCCTGCATAATAAAATGAATGAATCACGTATTAAAGCAAGTGTCTCTATTGCTGCAAAACAAAAAGCACAGCGATAAAGCAAAAAACAAACAAAAAAAAGTTTATTCTAATTTCAATTAGGTAATATTTGTTTTCAGCTTTTTTTTGTAGCAAGTGTCACATGGATGAAACTCACAGTGCACTTCCAGTTGGAACATGTTCCTAAAGCTGTAGCTTAAGATCATACAAAAAAAACAAAACTGAATTGTTTTGTAAAAAACGCTTTAAACTGGACTATTTTTGGAATGCACTCTGAGTCATATACACTGAAACAGATACATAGGTTTTATTTGTCACTAATCATGTAATCATTATACTCATAAGGTCCAAATTGGATGATACTGTATGTGAACCCTGAACTGAAATAAGTCTTCCACCTGTCACCTAAATTCATTCAGCTTTGTAGACCTGCGCTTGCGTTTTAAGGTGAACTATCTATGTGATAGGATGAGGTACCCAAGAGGATAGGTACCAAACACACAATATGAAGTGAGGCCAACAATAAATAAACAGAGTGGAAACAGCTAATGACAACAAGCCTGCATCTCAGAAACAAAAGCTACTAAACATTTTTGATTAGACAAGAAAACATTTTTGCAAAGTTCCATTCATCCATCTGTCCATCCGTCCGTCTGTCCATCCATCCATCTTTTATAATGCTTTTTCCAGCTTAGGATCACATGCCTGGAATCAATCCATATGGACTGTAAGAGTGAATACAGGTTACATGGTGGGCAGACAATTCATCCAGCACTTAGAGAAAACGTCTGGACATGAAGGGACCACATACAAACTCCACACAAAAAAGAGTGAGATATGAGATGAGAGCACTCACAACTTCAACAATGTGAAAATATGAAAACATGAAAAACTTATAAAAACTAACACTAAATTTGTTAAATAGTTAATAGAAACACTAATATTTTGCTCTTGTAAGTCAATGCAGATTGTATTATCACACACACATCGGTATTGTCCTCAAGCTCCGGTGCTCTGCCAGAGGCCTAGGAGTTTGAGGGTTCTGTGCAGTATCTTAACCTGATACGCTCTTCTGGACTGAGGCTTCAGTTGTTGTTCCTGGGATCTGCTACAGTCACTCTCCTAGTTTGGGGGTCACCGCCCCAAATGCGCCTACTACTATAGAAACCACGTCAGCTTTAACCCTCCACATTTGTTGGAAATAATAATATTAGTTCAAAATGCATACATTTGAAGATACAAATTAAGCTAATAATAATTTCTGATGAATAAATAGCACCATTTTAATGGTTTGTGCATTGTGACTGTCACCAGTCTATCAGGGGAGTTATTAAACAGTACCAATTACTATTACATACATGTTTTTTGAGAGGAAACCACAGTCCTTTGAATAAATCCACTATTTGTTGTCCACTTTTGTGATAGCCCCTGTCCAAAACTTAAAATAAGAATATATAAAATATGAAATTCATATTTGAAGTAGGTATTATCTTTATCTTTATACCTTTATTTGATCAAAACTTTTGGAGATAAATGTGTCTATTGAAATGTAGCTGCTGTGTTGTGTGTTGCTTTGGCTGGGAGAAGTAATGATTTCTCATGAAATAAAACATGTCTCCTTCCATCCATCCATCTATCCATCAATCACACGTCACGTCATGTCACATAGGTAATACACTTTTTTTCAGTAGATACTGCAACATGTAAAACATGCAAACCACTTCTCTCACTAACGTCAGCCAAATGAATTCTACACAAAATTTGTTTTCACTGTTTCATACTGTCCTTCCATTTGCAAGTGTATTCTTGAGCATTCATGTCTATTTCTCTTCTAAAACACACCCAGTGACACACCAACTGCACACACCCAAAGTCTTTTTTTTATGACAGCATCAGTTTCAGTTGGCTTGAGTCCCTCAAATCACAAAAGAGGTGGATCTGGTATTACTCCCAGTGCACTGTACTGTATATAGCATTGCTTATTGATAATGATACTGTGGCACTCAGCAGGGATTAGATAGCCTTTCATGGTTTCAACGTGGGACATAAGTTAACCAAAGAGATGAGATTTCTCTTGAACACACAGGTCTTAGAAAGGTCTTTAAACAGCTTATGTAACATCTCAATCTTCTACGTCCCCACCTAATAATGAGGGGTCGGCAGCCGTTTAACCTGGAGAGACAGTTTGAAATGATCTTTTTTTGGGTGGACCAGCAGCGAGCCGAAGCCAACAATAAGCAGGCCCAACCGCCCAAAGCCACGACCTTTGTGAGGAAAGGAGACAAGGCTCATAAAACCAGTATGGTGGCCAAGAACCCATCCTCTAGTCTACCTTGCAACGAGCCTCCGAATGGGAGTTGAAAATGGACCTGAAGAGGAGACTCGTTTTCCCGCAGGACGTGGCAGTGACCTCACTCCGACCAGATGTGGTCCTTTTATCCAGGAGCATTAAAAACATCATAGTGGCTGAGCTCATGGTGCCCTGGGAAGAGAGGCTAGCCACATTCCACCAACTGAAAAAAGCCAATTACCAAGACCTGGTTGATGTAGCTGTTTTAAAGGGGTGGCATGTAGCCAGCTAAACCATTAGTGTTGGCTGCCACGGTTTCCCGGCAAAGTCGGTGGGCTACTTCCTCCAGAGAATCGGCCTGGAGCCCAAACTGCTGAAAAAAGCCACCAGCTGCTGCTGACATAGCTGCTGAAGCTGTGTCCAGCTCGAGATGGCTGTTGCTGAAGAGAGCCCACAGTTGGAACCCTTTTGCAAGTGAAGGCTCGTCAGTCTTCACTGCTCCACTCAGGCGAGTTGTTCAGATTAAGGAGCAAAATACCTGAGACCCTGAGATCCCTGCTGATAAAGGGTTCAAATAGATGGACGCTCCAAGAAACACCATCTCGGAAGAAGATCTGCATCATAGTTAGAGTAGTTCCTGCAGTAGCAGCTTGTAGCAAAGCATCTCTGATGTTTACTTCACCGGAATTATCTTTTCAAAAATCATCAAGTTACAGCATCCCACAAAATACGAGGACGTTTCTAACATACCTTTAATGTAACTCAAAGGCCTCATCCAGCCATATCTGAATAATATTTTTTCTATAATTCATATCAAAGACTTATAAATTATACATGGAACCCATTTATCTAAAAATATAATAATATATAATTGTTCGTTCAGCACCTTTCCATCTTTGTTGTTCACCAAGGATGTCAAAAAACATTCTAACTTCAGGAAAAACTTGGTAATGTGCACAACCCAAGATATTATGAACTGAAAAAAAAAAAAAGAAAAAAAAAGCAATTACTGGTTTGGTTTCTTTCCACTCTGAATTGCACCATTTCATTTAAGATGGGATACATAACACGTGGCTATTTCTACTTCTTATTAGTGTCATGATTATGTAGCATACATACACATTTGTATTGTGTAAAGAATCATGGCATCTGTGGTGGCTGTGGTATATGGCTTTAAACAATTAAGAGCTATAATCAGCTTGTAAGAATTTAATAAACGTTTAAAACATCGTTAACAGGGGGTGTTGGGCCTTATGACGTTATGAAAAACAGCCATTATTGACAAAGTTTTGATCGGATTAAGCTAGTTATTTGAAGTGACAATCAGAAATGTGCTGACAGTGCATCTGCTGGCTGCTTTGTGTGTTGACACCTAAACAAGCGGAAAAAGTAAGCTAAAAGTTCGTAAGAAAAATAAAAGAAGAAAAGGGGAAACTTTGAAGGATAAAGGTAGGTCATTTTGATTATACATTTGTCAAAATCACCGATTAGCAGTAGCATTAGTATTAGCAGTAGTATTAGCATCGGTAATTAGCAGTAGCGGTAGTAGTAACAGTATGATGTGGGTAAATTAAATGTTGAGTTGTAGGTGATGTTTGGTTTAATTTCGGGAGGTTTGGCCATCATAACACTGATTAAAGCAATTCCAACACATTGCCAAGACATGCTGTGAAGCAGTTTTTGCCTTTGTCTCTCTCTCTCTCTCTCTCTCTCTCTCTCTCATTGTTGTTGTTATTATTAATAAAGATCTTTGAAGGTATTCCTCTACTCAACAAATACTATTACAGCCTGAATAACTCTTTAGTAAAATCCAGCTTTTCCAAAATATATCTTACTATGATTTCATTGTAATAATGTAAACAATGAAACAACTTCACAAAGATACAATGTTGCTCCCTCTGTGTGTGAGTGTAGTAAAGATGCTGCTGGGATTTAAACACGTGCAACAAAATACCTTGCAAAGCTGGTCAAACCAGTCAATTAAATCTAAACAACGAAAACCAGACTTTTTTCATGAATTTATTTACCAAATATGTGGTCCTTCATACAAAGATACAAAGATTGGACACATGTTATATCCTGACGGATTATCACATCAAGTCTTGAGCATAACATTGATGTTGTTTATAACGGAGCAGCGGTGTCTGCACAGAGCAGCAAGCATATGGGGAATAAGCTAATTTGTAGGAAATAAATATGAAAATTTAAAAGCTCAGCAACTTGTTCACTATTCCATATGACAAATATATTTTTCTTTTATGTAAATTACTTCCAATATTTCAGAAGTACTTCACAGAAATGTGAACAGCTATTACAATCCAAGAAAGTGAATTAAAAAAAATGCATTTTTCTCCAATAGCATTTTGATTAAAACACACACTTACAGATTATATAATGAACAAAGTGAACATGTGAACAAACATGGAAAGAGGTCGTTTGTCATAGCGGATGTTGAAGATCAGTAAAACAAGTGAAGCTCGTGAAGCAACAAATGAAAAAACTGCTTATACAGTTCTACCATGCTTGGTCTCAGGTGTTTCCCTTCGGAATGTCAGAATTTCAGCAATGAACTTAATTGTCTATTTTATTTATCTTAGTTGGCTCATGAATATCTTCCTATAAGAGATCAGTTAACGGTGCAGTCATACAAGATGAGAAACTGTGTTTTGTGTCTCTTCTTCTTCTTTTTCTTCTTCTTCTTCTTCTTCTTCTTCTTCTTCTTCTTCTTCTTCTTCTTCTTCTTCTTCTTCTTCTTCTTCTTCTTCACTTTAACTTTAACTCAGTTGCAACCTGCTGGTTCCAGGTTAGTCCACACCATCCCCAAACTCAAAAAGAAAGTAAGAAAGAAAGACCTCTTTTCAATTCAAAGAGAAAGTTTATGTAGTGGGCTTATGTACTTTATGCTGTTGTATTTAGTAGAACATTTTGTAATTTTCTTTACACAGAATTCCAAAGCAAGTATCTGTTAACTATAACAAATCTGTGTTTCTGTCATTTAAATCTGAGAAATAACCTCT
The DNA here is from genome assembly GCA_900302745.1 of Parablennius parvicornis. Lineage (NCBI taxonomy): Eukaryota > Metazoa > Chordata > Actinopteri > Blenniiformes > Blenniidae > Parablennius > Parablennius parvicornis. The sequence continues at coordinate 34,313 of OMNM01002712.1, read as the reverse complement.
GGTTGGTTTATAAATGTAATTACATATTGGTCCAACAGTAGTCTTCTGTAGGAAAAATTGAGCTGAACCGAAATGTCTCTGCCCTGGGGATATGTTTGACTGTATGAACACTCAGCTCCCTCACATTTCTAAATACTGAGGAGGACATGGTGTCATTTGGTTTCACACTCAGATGAGTCTGCATCGAAAAACACTTTAATCCCATTGTTTAGTAAAACACCAGCTTTAGTAGCGGGCACAGCAAGCTGGGCAAAGTGAATGAGAAGTACTTGGGCAATCTGTGGGAAGTTGCATCATAAAATGCTCTAAACCTGTGACCTGTAACAGTGTCTACTTGAGAACAATATCACAGCTGCATAAAAACACAATGAAATATCAAGGTGTTCACATCACTTGTTCTTATTCACTGTGCTTCAATATTGCTGTTTTGTTAAAGCAGGACAGCTTGAGTTTCCTGGCAGGTTTATAGCACATATCCATTTTCATGTTGACTTCCTTTTTTTTTCCTGATACACAGTGAGGAACCAGGAGGTGATAGCCCTTTATTCTCCTCTGATAAAAGATCTTTTTCAGCCCAGCATGTAGCCTACATAAAGCTAGCTTCGTGCTTAGGCCATGTTGAAGAAAATTCATCTAACTTTTCTTTTTCTTCAGAAACACATTGTATGGCAACTCAGTTTAAGGAAAACAAAAACAGTTTGCAACAGTTTCAAGCATGCAATGTTTGGTAAGCAAGTACTTTCTATTTATTCAAAGTCCCAATTCCCATGTTTGCATTCCTGACTTGGGTTTCAGTGACACTTGTCTCCTTTGCTCAGGCAGCCCCACCCAAGTCTTTATGTCTTTGGTTCGGGTCATTCACTGTGTCCTTTTGTATTGTTCCTACAGTAACGGTATGTGTAAGGATGTGTTGTCGCAGCATACCTTTGGAAAATTTATATTTTCACTGTAACTTTGAGAAGGAAGAATGAAAAGGAAAAAAACCCAAAACTATCTTTAGTATGACTCCTGACCCGAACATTTTTTTTTTCACAATAAGGAGACTTAAAAGGAGCAAATTAACTATATATGTAATGTAATGGTTCAACTGTACAACATGCTCTTACGTGGGTTGATGTGATGAGAAATATGAGATGTGACATGGGATGAAGGAGTGGTGGGGTGTGTTTGTAGGTCAATAAAGTCATGTTGCATGTTCACTGTCCGTGAATGCTGATGTTATGACATTTCTGTGATACGATCAATGTTGGTCAGGATGTTTTGATCTGGTCTGGTAAAGTGGATAATTTATCATGTAAAACATAAATTGTTTGGGGGGGAGAGCAATTTGCCAGATATGTTTTCACTGTGAGCATAAAAACATCTCGCTTCTTGATTTGGTTAGTAATGGATTGTGTCATTTTAATTATGTTCGAAATTAATATAATATATAATTTTTATGTATAAACTTGTACTCCATCTAATGACAGTGTCAGAAGCAACATATATGCAGTAAACGTCATTATCAGTATTATATAGGTCTATGATATAATTCAGATTTTAAGAATTCTGATGTGCTGATGACTCTATTTCAAGAGAAGAATCAAAGATCAAGTGCATTAACACAACAGCACAGGGTATTTACACTTTGACTATCACAATTAAATGTCACAATTAAAACAGTCAGACAGCTAACGACTAACGCTACCATAAAGCTAATGACGGCAATGACAAAGCACAAACAAATACACATCATTTCAAAGAGTGTAAACAATAAAATAGCATATTAATGAAGGTGAGCAGACCTCCTTGACCTCTGTGTGATTGTGCTTTTTTTTGTTGTTTTGTTTTAGTTTTTTTACAATACAGCTTAACGGCTGGCTGCAACAAAAATCACTCTCAAATTTCTTTGATTTATTTCCTTAATCATCCGCTCATGTTGTGTGGAAGTAGGAGAAAAGATTGTTGTTAGTGTTATGTTAACTTCAGTTTTTTTCATCATTAACCAACAATGTCTTTGGTTGATGATACTTGAACCTGGTGTTTCATGCTCAAGTAAATTCTTCTCTCAGAACTGTTTAATGTTCAAGTGATGAGAGAGGAAGAGACATGCTGATTCAAAACTACTGAAGTGTGATTTATATTTTATATCACTCTTTTACCGGCGCTATCTATTGGTTGAGAGCAATAGAAGAAAGAAAAAAAAACCCTGAATGATTT
>OMNM01002712.1:14618-31724 GCA_900302745.1 Parablennius parvicornis | reverse complement strand
ATATATTTGTTTTTTCTAAAATATAATGTCAGAAAAAAAGTAACTAATAGAAGTATTCTTTGTGTATCATTCTTTTGCAACAGTGCTTTTACCTGTGATTTATTTATCTGAGTTAGAGTAATGTTTATTTCTTTATTTCTTAATTGCAATTACACATACAAAAGCATAACTCATAATAGAATAATGAATTAAAAACAGAAAGTGAAGCTTAAGTGATTTCAAAAGCAACAGGTAAAACATGATGGGATTCATACTTTCAAAAGTTATTAACTAAAATACTACAACAAGCGAAGTAATCATGTATGAGAAAAAGTGACTTTGATGTTATGTAAAGAAAGAGAGAGATAGGCGAGAGAGAGAGAGAGAGAGAGAGAGAGAGAGAGAGAGAGAGAGACATCATCTTGTTATCCTTATCTCAGTTAAATTCACTAAAACTTCCTCTATCCATCCATCAATCCATCCTTCCGGCCCTCCCTCCCTCCTGCTGCCTTCTCGGGGCAGCTTGAACCGCCCCGGGTGCTTGGTGGGACCGCCCGTTCCCATTCGGGGAATACTGATTGGCTCCCACCCATGCTGAGCTAAAGCTCAAAAGAATCCAGAACACCTTTTGTATTGGAGTCTCTTCAGACTAATTTTAATCCTCCTCTCAATGTCTAAGATGGGATTGTTGGGAGCCATAGGCTTTTCTTTAGCACTTGTATCTTTTACACAGGTAACTCTCCTCTTCTATTTAAAGAAAATGTACAATAGTAAATGTTTTTTATATATTTCAAAATCAAAGCCTGCTTTTGATTCTATTATTTTTGTTATTTGCAGATACTCCACAGTGCAGAAGGTAAGAATGTTTCTTTGTACTATAGGTCTGTGACAGAAATGTGAAATTTATTAAGATTGGAGAAGGATCACTAAAGAGATGAAGCCACTGTGTGTCACTCAGATAAAATATTAAGTTGTGTGTGTTTTAAAACTTTTATTTTAAATCTTTTTTTATTGGTCAGTAGCTTTTAATGATCAAGCTTATCGTTTCATATCCAGCTTCTTCAGGATGCCACATCTTGTCAGCAAACTCTTCAACCGCATCCTCCATTCTGGTGAAATGGGAAAAGTATCCAGGAGCTACAAGCTACCTTTTAGACTTACGGAAAAAGAACTCTCCGGGTTCCGTGCCGGTTGTCACGTCTGTCCCGGGTTACTGGACTATGAAGGATGTGAAGGGTTTGAGTCCAGGAACCGAATATAAAGTGACCCTCAAAGTATTTATGTTCTACTTCGTTGAGTGTGTGAATTCAACAGAAGCAACCACAGGTAAATTCAACCCAGTGATGTAATACACTTCAGTAATTAATTTTTTACCTGTGTGGATTAAGTTGTCAAATGCTGTAATTAATTTAGTTTAAAAGAAAGTTGTAAAGAATACATACAGACTGAGGAGTTTACTCTTGTAACATATGTGTGATTCATTACCGTACCGAGTTTACAGTGCAGTCAGACCTGCCGTCACACAGACTCTATGAGGTGATGTGATTTTGCTCATGTTTTCTCCTCTCCTACTTCCTCCCAGTCCCAGATACGTCGCAGATTGTTGTCGGTCGGCCTCTGTCAAGTAGTTCATTGTTTTTGAAATGGATTATGGTACCTTCGGCGGAGTACTACTACCTGGAAGTATACAGTCAGGCCACCGGAGACATGGTCAGCTTTAATTATGCTGAGACCATGGCTGTGGTGGAAAACCTACAGCCCTCCACACACTACGACTGTTACATCTACACAGCTAACCAGGCGGGCCTGGGAAGCAGGAGCAAAGTGAGGACTGTCATAACATGTGAGTGAACTTTTTTCTTTACTCAGAGTGAAAAATACCTTTTCGGTACTATGGCCTCATTGTAGGTGAATAAAGAGACCCAGCAACTAACACAGTGTATTTTTTTTTTTCTTTTTAAAAGCTGCATTTTTTTTTTTATCTGGCCAATTTACTTTATTTTGAGTGACTACACCAAAAAACTAAATCCATAATATGGTGTTATGCATGACTAGCAAGTGAAAAATCAGTGTTTGTAATGCCAGTTTTGTCTTATTGAATTAATGTATAAATGTTCATGAACTTTCAGCTTATATAGGTCGTGATGAAGAGATACACATCATCGCAGTATCTGCAATTTCAAACTACTAGATTGTACTGAGCCACTTTCAGTCCCTCATCTAAAACTAATGCAGCCAGTGTTTGTAATGTGTTCAGTATAAATTATGTCTTTATCTTTCAAAAAGCTGCCTGAAAGTATGAATATAGAAGTTGACTACAGTTGATGATCTTAACCTTGGTCTAATTTGTATTAAGTCTTAAACTTTCAACATTTTACAAAGCTGCTCATCGCTGAGCAGTGAAACTGAAAATCTCAGTTTGAACTATTTGCTTCATTTTATTTTATTTTTGGTAATGCAAGTCCGTTTATTTCTTATTACACTATCCAATAGAAGCAATGGAAATTATCCATCAATAAATCAGTGGACAAAGATAAAAAATTAAAAGAGTGACCGTTCTTGACCATATAATGAGGGCAAAATACGCAGTGCGGTCCAAACACTGAAAACAGAGATTGATTTAATCAGAAGTAAGAGATAAGAAAATACCTTGACAGTTTGAAAGTTAGATTAAACCTGATGGGGATTTTTTTATAGTGTAAAAACAGCTTGATTTTACCTTATTTTTACTAATTATCATAGGGATTCTTCTTTTTCTGAAGAAATATTCTGTGAAATAGTTTACTTTACATCAATAATATAGGAAACTCTTTTTGATGCACTTTTTTTCTATGTATGTGTGTAGTTGATTTCAACACTTTAAAGTTAAAGCTTAAAGAAATGGCTAAATACTTTGATTTTTTTGAGAGAGAGAGAGAGAGATGGCATGGCCATGTATGAAGGGATTCAATGTGAACTCTGATTAATTCTGTATTTGTTTCTTTTTAGTGTTGCGGCCTCCGGTGGGCATCGTAGTCACTCAGACTGATCAGGGTTCAGCGAGAATAACATGGCAGCCAGTGAAGGACGTCCTGCTGTACCACGTGAAAATATCGGACCTCGATGAACCTGGCAGTCAGCCGTCGATGTACAATGTCACAGACACCAAGTTTGATGTGCACGGCCTCCTCCCATGCACCAACTATGTGATATCACTGTCCTCATTCAGCAAGTTCTTAGTACCGAGCGAGGCCACCAACCACACATACTCCACCAACAGTAAGTCGGCAGAGCCAAACCAATATCAGTAACTTGGTGATTGTAATCTAGGTCAGCTATTCTCTCTGAGGCATCACTTTCAGACATGCAGAATATGATCCCCGGGGTGAAAAAGCATTGAGATTCCCTGACAACCTACTTTATGTGGAAGTTTTCATGTAAATATAAACCTGAGAAAATTTGAAATCCAAGGAGACTTTTATGGTCCATATATGACGTACACATTAGAGAAGGAGTATATCATTAACTTCTCCATCAGAAACAGTGTCAGCATTCTACCTTATGAGTGTACAAATTAAGTTGTAAACTTCTCTCAGGTGATGGTTTTGTTGTACTGTGACCTACAGAGTTGACTCCAGTTTCTTCGGTATCGGTGGACTATTCCTGTACCACCAACTCAGTCACGGTATCATGGTCCGCCGTGTTCGGAGCCGACTCTTACAAGGCTTCAGCGAAGGGCGAAAACGGCACAGTGATGATGTGCACAAGCACCGGCACCAGCTGCCACATCCCCGGACTGAGCTGTGGACAGAACTACGTGGTAAACGTGACCCCCGTGTCCGAGAACTGCGAGAACACCGTCAATGCCACTTCAGCCACTTTCCACACGGGTGAGATGCAAATAAACACCTGGACTTCTTAACTCCTGAGCTGGGCTGTATCATAGGGAGTTTTCCATGAGTAGTGACTTGAATATTTTCAGACATATCTGTCATAAGAGCCAAATTTAAGCGCTTTCTTTTAAATGAATAAGGAATAAGAGCGCTTCTATATATATATGCAGCTCAAAAGTAACTTACTCTAGTTCTTGTTCGCTGTATAATGATTATTTGCTTAACTTTATCAGAGATATTGCAGAGTGAATCAGGCTTTTTTTTTTTTTTTAATTTTCACAAGTTTTTGATTTGATATTCTCCAGGCTCTTTAAATATTTAATACCTCCATCAGAAGGTGGAACACTGATTGACACATAAAGATTTTTATATGAAACTTAGCAAACTTGGTCTTATTTTGCAGACGAATCGGCTGACAGAATAAACACTGTAACGGTGACTTTACAACAGCTTTCATTGGTAAAAGAGACTTGGGAAAAAGGAAACATGTTATCAAAACGGCATATAGACGATAGAATAAATAACAAAACAAAAACAATAAAGCCAGGCAACCAACCTGCCCGAGGTGTGTATTTGTTGATCTTTCACAGAGGAGGAGGTAATCCAACCCCCCCTCAGTGTCTGCCTGATAAAAGGCAGCTATTAATTTTTTTTTATGACGAACCCTGCTGTCTATTTCATACGTGGAATCAATCTTTTCATCTCGCATGTCTTCTCTTTTCTGTTGGAGAGCTTCGTCGGGTTCTTCTGTCCGACCCCACCCCAGGTTCACAATGTGCGCTGTGAAGTTGCCGTGACTCTGTATGATGCTTGATATGATTTTGTGACAAATAATTGTTGCGTGATGAAAATGCAGCCATTCAATAGTTGGGATCAAGTCCATAAATAATTCAATCTGTGATCTAAAACCTGATGGAAAAAGCCTGAAGGCGGGGAAAATCAAGATCTCTGGAGCTTCTGATACTAGAACAAACTTTGAGTCAGATATTGGCAGATGATTATTTTCCTAAAACCTTTTGTATTCATTTAATTCATTTAAATTCACTCCAGTTTTAATAACACAGTAACAATTACAACATAGCCATGTTCAATTATAAAACATTAGATGAAACTGTACAAAGAAGTAAGCTGACATGTTTTTACTTCAGCTGAAGTGTTGGAGAAGGCACAATGATCTTTTGTCTTTTGGAAATCCTTGTTTACAAGGATTTTCTTTTCCAGCTCAGTTCACACGTTTATTTGAGTCATTACTGTCTCCTTTGAAAACTGGGTCTCCCCTTGAGCCCCACTGTATATATCACATTGTGTTGTGTTCTCGCGGCCGGGAATAAGCCTGTGTTATTCTGAAATCTGAAACGTTGTACAGTGAAAAGCAACACTGAAGCACAATCTTCAGTATCAGGGCGTTTTAACCTGAAAAGGGATTTGAGAAGCTTTTATTAATTGATGGTGATACTTAACCCCGTTTATGTTTTGTTTTTTTAATCCTCCTGTCATAAACCTAACTACTTGTTGCCTCTGGTTCAGTCAGTGTATGATGTGTTTGAGTAGTGGTATGACAGTACGTGCATCTTTTCTCTTCAAGTTCCATGTCCTCCCAGCAACCTGGCCTTGGTACGAGAGTGCAGCAAAGACGTCATCTCCTTTTCATGGTCTTCCAATGACAATGCAGACCATTACTACGCAACCGCGGTCGACTCAAAGGTAACACCAGTGTCCTAACAAAAGAAAATGTCGTTGGGTAGCGTCCTAGTTCTATTATTTCCTTGTTTCATTGTTGCTTATAGCAAATTTAACAGGTCAGGTGCCTTAATGGTACAGATTGTTCATCCATTTTTTTAAAGAAGGGCCATAAATGTCTATTCATCCAACTTCTATGCTGTTTTATCCAACTCAGTCGCAGGGTGCTGGAGCCGGTCCCAGGGCAAAAACGCAGAGAAACAGACAGTTCCACACACTCACATTCACACTGACTGGCAACCAATTAATCTCAAAAGCATAGTTTTATCAGTGTGACAAAACACAGACGCAGGAAGAATATGCAAACTCCACATGGAAGCTCGAACATGACATCCGACTGGGGTCCAAACCTCTCCACTATGTAAATCTGTCTAAAAAATTAGACTGAAATATTTGCTCTACTAATTGAAAACCAATCGTGAATGACAGGTTACACCCTGGGCAGGCCACCAATCTATCACAGGGCATATACACTTAATTAAGTAATGTCTTTTTTTTAACCTTATCAAACATTTCTAGGAAGAAGCTGGAGACTCAGAAAGAGAACATGCAGATCTCAAAATCTCCAAACAGAAAGGCCCTGATCATAATTAAATATAGTCCTTGTGTAATCATCTGTTATTTTCGTCTTCATAAATAGAGATTGTAATGCCTCAAACTTGACATATTTTATTTCTTTGAACTTTGCCATGTTGTTAAACTTTCAGACCATGTGGGATTGCGTCTCCAACCTGAAACATATCCTTATAGGTGACAGGATGTCTGTGAAAAGCTGAAAGTGTATAAATGTGTAAATAATCTTATTGCTATACAACTCATTAAAACATAAACATTTTGATGAAAAATAAATGGCAATTAAAAACATGGGGTTAAGACAAAACAACGGTACTATTATAAATGTTACTACAGTGTAGATACTTACTATGACTTACTTTAATTGTAAAAGCCTCTAACTATCACCCATCAACGAGTGACTTATTCCCATTATGGATCAGCCGTTGAACGTTATGTCTTTTGTTACGATGATAGAGGAAATCTGATCAACAAAATTTTACTCTTTGGTGTGAGGATATCAGCGTGCAACAAGACAGTTTAAAATTCACTCTCAATACATTTTATGTGACAGCTTTATTTCACTGAAATAAAAGCCAACAAAACACGTACATTTGATGAGTTTTGTCGTGTCTGCAGATGAAGTTGCTTCCTTGTCTTATTACAAGTTTTTTTTTCTCGTTGTGTCCTGTTTCTAGGGACGGGTCCATCCATGCTTGACTCAAGACAACTTCTGTAACTTCACTCATGTGATGTGTGGACGACGCTATGACTTCACAGTGTACTCCATGTCAGGAGGCTGTCAGAGCAACACCAGCTCCACAGTGAGCATCCGTACAGGTAGGTCGTAACAGCATCTTTGGCATGTGAAATTATTCATACCTTTGTTGTGCAATTTTTTTTTTTGTTTAATTACAATGTTTCTTCTAGCATTTCAAGTTGTTACAGTTTCTATAACTCATGATTTAAACCATGATCAGTAGATTTGTGAAGAGCAGAGCTGAACTTGTGTGATGGCTTTATACGAGCACCCTCTATCGGAAATCTGACCCAACTGCCTCGGTTCACCTGACAATGACTAGAGATGCTCGCACTCTCCTAACGCTACAGAAATATCACAAGCTATACCTGAATATTTACAACTGGAAATTTCATTTAATTTCATGTCTCCAGCACCCTGTATACCCCAGAATCTGCGAGCGTCGGCTAATTGCAGCTCAGACGTGTTGGTCAGCACGTGGGACCACGCCGATGGGGCGCTGCAGTACACGGTGAAAGCCACTGGCAACAGGAGAAACAGCAGCTACACTTGCACATCACTGTCGAACAGCTGCGCTATGGAGGGCGTGAAATGTGGAGAGCACTTGAGCATCAACATCACAGCATTCGACAGCGAATGCACAAGTCAAGCATCACTGGGGCTTTCAGCTGAAACAGGTGAGGAAACCCTGACGGAGAAAGATTCAGAATCATTACCTGGAAAACTGAAACATTTTTAAAAATTAATGTTACTTAATGAAGACATGGAGGTACTCTATTACTTTTATACAGTGAATTTTGGATCATTGTAAAGGTGCCTTTACATCACTCACACCATTATTACATTAGATTAATATATAAAGATTTACATTTGTTGTTGTGTGAATACATACACATAACATTAATCAGCCTCATCATGGTCATATGTGTTTAGTTTTTTTGTTTGAGGGATATCAAAATGCTATTCTTTATTTGAATGCGTAATACTGGATTGAAATTTTGTAAAGGTCAGTATGTAAAAAATGATTCATTTAGCAGTAAAATGAAATGATTGTCATTAAAGACTGACACTAATTGCTAAACATTTTTTACATATTTTAAGTAATCTTTTTCAAATTTGAAACTATTAATTCTTGAACATTAACAATTTATATGCTGAATAGTTCATATTTCTATTGTCATGCAGACAATTATAGTAACAAGGATTTACTTTGCCTTTCAGATCTCTTTTTTCTATTGTTGTTAATCATTTATTCAGAACCTTTACGAAATGTTTACAATGATTTGAGGTGAAAACAGAAACAATGTTAGGACATACAAAATCTAATGGTAATGGAAAATAAAGTGGCAATGTTTAAAAAAAAATAACAGATTAAAGTTAAGTCTGTAAGTCATACTTTTTTCAGTTATTTGGTGCATTTTTGACAGATGCAACTGATGTCTAATTTTAATCATTTGTTTGAAATAGACAAACATTGTGATCAATGTTTTGGGAAGAAGAAATTACTCATTGTAAAATGTATTTATATCAGGGGGAACAATTCCTGTAAAACAGACAATAAATGACTGGATTAAAGGTAATACTGTAATCAATGTGTTTCCTTTCCCACAGTGCCATGCGCTCCCCATAACGTGTCCGCCACGAAAGAGTGTGGGACCGACTCTATCGACGTATCCTGGCAAATAACCGGTGCTGCACTGTTCTTCATTGCCACGGCGAGAGACGACAACGGCACGGTCCACAGCTGTAACTCCCTGGTCTCGTCCTGTAAGATTGACGGCTTGAAGTGCAGCACTCACTACGACGTGTCCGTCATCGCCTCCAACCTGATGTGCAGCAGCACAGAGAGCGACATAGTCAGCATTGAGACAGGTACAGTGTGGAAGCTGGTTCTTTTCATCTCTGTTACTCAAACACTGTCAAAATATATTCTAATATTGTTTACAGTAAATCTTTTGCAGAATGAAAAATCTATCATCCTGAAATGTTATGATATTGTTGATTTATGTCTTTCAAAAGGAACACTTATTTACGTTTTAAGTCAGTTGCATCATGTTTTGTTTTGTTCTAAAATTTGACTTTATCTTTGTATCGTTTCAGCTCCGTGCCCACCAGATACCCTCGTTGCCTCCCTGGACTGTGCAGCGAACGAGGCTCTGATTTTGTGGCGCGGCCAACCAGAGATGAACTCCTACACCGCCACCATCGTCGACGGAGAGCAGGGACTTCTCAGCTGCAGCTCCACCACAACCAGCTGCAAAATACCCAACCTGAAATGTGGCCAGCTTTACACCGTCACTGTTAGCCACCATGACGGCGTCTGCCCCAGCATGCCCTCCGAGCCGATCTACATGGATTCTGGTAGGCACAGTCTGCTTTTGATACAAGGCATTTCCATCACAGAAAAAGGGAATTAACAATATTGAATTCACTTCTGACGTTTAAAGTCAAAGCCAAAGAGAAAAGAGAAAATAAACTGAAACCATGAAAATTACAAGGTGAATGTTTTATTATCCTCCTTGATTGTGCTATTGAGGGTATTTACACATACAGTTTATGTAGAATTAAATTTCTTTAAACAGCCTGTTCACATTTATGAAATCTGGCTACAAATTAAAGCCTGCTGTGACAATACTAATAATAACACATTTAAAGGCTGACAACTGAACCACAGTGCACTGATCTAGCAGACTCAGACAATTTTAATCAGACATAAACATGCAGGTTTCTTTTACCATTTATAGCATTTATAGGTACCTTTCATTTACATAAACATGAACTTTAAGTCAGACAGTTGATATGATAGAAAGACGTGACCGATTCAAACAGTTTCAATCTGTCAAATTCACACGTGAATTTCTCTTCTATCTCTGCAGTTCCTTGTGGGCCGGCCAATGTAAACGCCAATGTGAACTGTGAATCAGGAGACGTAAAATTCAGGTGGAGCGAAACAACAAACGCAGAGGGCTACATCACCATAATCTCAGACAGCAGCACTCAGATGACCTTCAACAGTACAGAGCCTGAGCTGAGTGTCACCACACTGGAGTGCGGCAAGGAGTACGCAGTGCAAGTGAAATCTTTCAACGACGGCTGCGTCAGTTTTCCCACAGAGTTAACTGTCAGGGAAGGTAAGACACAATAACTTTGTGAACATTTCTTATGTTTTCTTCATATTTTCTAGCTAGAATGAAACAGTTTATGTGGCAGGTTTGTTGGTGAAAAGTATAAAATTCACATAGGTGATAACACTAGGGTACCATTATTGGGATGTCTTTATAAAAAATTAATTAAAGGAAACACACACTTTCTGAACTGAGTGAAATAACAGTACCAATGAATCAAAACGATAAAACAAGCTATGATCAAAAACCAGAATGTGCAACTAACTGTGGGCTAATATAAAAAATAACTGTGCATTTCAATGTAAGAGCCACTGCACATCTCAGGAATGTATTTGATTGTGAATGTATTTTGATTTTCTGTGGCTTCCCATCTTCAAATCCCAACATATTATTTTGAAATTATGAAACACATTTGTAAATTACCAACCAAGTAAATGACAACTTAGTGAGGCTAGTTTAGAGTTAAATGTGTGAGTTCAACTCTCGATGCCAACAAGAAGTAAAACAGTAATTTGTGCAGAATTCTGGATATAGTTTATTTTTTAACTTGTTTTAACTTTTCCGTATTAAGAGTATATTGTGCTTAGTGATTCATTCTTACATATATGACCAGTTTAGACAGACTTTATTGCTCCATGATGAAGACATTTCCATGTTGTCTTTGTTCCTGTAGCGCCGTGTGTGCCCGTTAATATGGTCGCAAAGACAAACTGTAGCCAGAGTTTTGTGGAAGTGATGTGGCAAGCGAGCCGCGGCTCCAACAACTACAGTGCGACTGCAGTGGACGAGGACGGGAATAACCTGGAGTGTGTGTCCAGCGAGACGTGGTGCAGGCTAGAGGGAATCATGTGCAGCAAGGTTTACAACATCAGTGTGGCTGCTGTGGACGATTACTGCACCAGTATGAGGAGCCCCGCAGTACAACTACAGACAGGTACAGAGTTCTTAAAAACGATGTGTTATGAAATATTATTACAGTCATCCTCCCATAATCATAGCATCCATGCATTCTGTGTCCTCAGAGCCGTGCACACCCACTCAGCTGATGGCCTCAGTGGACTGTAGCAGCAACTCTGCCAGGTTAACCTGGAACAGCAGCCCCAATGCAGTATCTTACACTGGCCGGGCGGTGAGCTCAGATGGAAATTTCATGACCTGTGACCCAGGAATGACACTGGGATGCAGTTTGGAAGGTTTGAACTGTGGCGAAGAGTACTCCTTCACCGTGTCAGCCTCCGATGGAGACTGTCAGAGCTCTGAGAGCGATCCAGTCGTCCTTACAACCGGTGAGAAAACAGCAGCGCCATTATTTTCCTGCATTTATTCTGCTGACTGAGAAATTCTTTTAACAGTAATGTGAACCCCAAAAAGAAATGTATTTACTTTTGTCCAGTTTTCTAGTACATAACCTCTCCTTTTCCTTCTCAAAAATGCAGGAAATATTGACAAATTAAGAAAGAAAAAAAAAACCTAAAACAATATATCTAGAAGGATTTTTAGATTGTTTTGATGAAATTATACTCTGTCTCAGCCTAGTTTGCCTTTTTCAGCTGTATCATTACTAGTTTATTATCATCACAATCAGCAATTGAACATTGAAAAAGATATAATAATTTATTATACATGTGCATTATTTATTATCATAAATTATTAAAAATACTTACTCCATCCTTAACATTATATCATATTTCTTTGTAAAGCTGCGACAAATTCATATAATACTTGTGAATTAATTCAGCATTGGTCTTAAATCTTTTATTTGTAATTGTTTTTGAACTTGATGTTCACATTTGTCAATAGAAGCTCAACATTCACATACACCAGAGCTGTTTCCTTGGGTTTTAAACTAAACAACCATTATTCCTTTTCTATAAACCAACAAATGAAGGCCATTTTCTGTGAATATTCATGATGACTAGCCAACATGTATGCTATGTAAATGACTTGAAGAATATTTCATATGAGGAACAGAATAATTGATTACAGGTCTGATAATCGCAATATATTAATAACATATAATAAATTAATAATTATAGCAAATAGAATAAGTATTGCCCAAGGTTAATTCACCATCATGATTAAAGTTGCAAAATAGTTCAGCAATAATTCTTAACATTTCACCTTTAATTTCCCCTCCTGTCAGCCCCATGTGCTGTTTCGAGTGTGGAGAACAGCCTCAACTGCGTCACAAATGTTCTGACCATCAGCTGGACACCTGGGTTGCTGCCAGTGAACCACAGTGTCACAGCCACGCCTGCAGGAGGTGGCGAGACGCTCAGCTGCCTCACAGAGGATTCATGGTGCGAGCTGCCCGAGCTTCAGTGTGGAGAGCAGTACACTGTGATGATCACGCCCATCAGCAGCACATGTGAAGGACCCAGCAGTGACCTCGTGGTTATAAATTCAGGTCAGTTTCTGGAAAAAATGTACCACCTTTAATCTCAATGTTCTCAGTTCATATAAAGTAATTTTCCCTCCTCGCCATGTGCTTCTTTATCACCAAACAAATGTCAAATTTCAGTTCCATGCGTTCCAATGGATGTGCATGGTACGATGGAGTGCTCCACCAACACTCTGCAGGCATCCTGGGCTCCAGCTGGTGGCGCTGTTTCGTACATCTCAACACTGACGGATGCAGAAGGTTTATCTGTCTCCTGTAACACGGCGAACCAAAGCTGCCTGTTCCCTACGCTGCAGTGTGCTCAAACTTATATGTTCAGTGTAATGGCCCTCAATGACAATTGCAAGAGTGCAAACAGCAGCACAATCTCAACGACAACCGGTAAACAAGTGAATTCATTTGACATAATCCTATATATTGCCCTTATATTTGTCTTTTTACCAGACTACTGCTGAAGTAATTAAACATGGGTTTTGCACACTTTAAAAAGCACATCACTGAATATTGATATTTAAAACTTTTTTCCTGTAAATACCAGCGCCTTGCGACCCAACAAATGTGTCCGCCTCTCTGAATTGCCTCTCTGGTGTGGCAACGGTGATGTGGACGGCCAGTGCTGGAGCAGTCGATTACACAGTCATAGCTGAAACCAGCGGACACTTGGACTCCTGTAACTCCACCGGGGTGTCGTGTGAGCTGACTCGGCTGCGTTGTGGGGAGGACTACACTGTGACTGTGCTGGCCGGAGACTCAAAGTGCAACAGCTCCATATTCGCCACAATGAACTTAACAACAGGTGAGGAAGAAACTCTGCTTTCCTTTCCTACCTGAAAGCACAGGTTACAGTCAAATCCAATTTTAGTATAACAGCGATCTTGTACCTCACTCATAATTGTCTTCTGTGCAGCGCCCTGCCCTCCGGTAATCCAGGACCACTCTCTCGACTGTAGTTCCAACAATGCTACGGTCACCTGGGCTCATGATGACGATGCCATGAGCGTCACGGTCACTGCAACATCCAGCTTGGGAGACTCCCAGTCCTGCAGCTCCACCAACTGCAGCTGTGTGCTGGACGCTCTTCAGTGTGGACATACTTATACTGTTGAGGCGGTCGCCCAAGGAGTCCAATGTCTGAGCAAACCCAGCACTTCTTTTCAGATTGTTGCAGGTATGCCCATGTTTCAACAGTGTTTATCTGCTTTTTTCCTGCACATAAATGATTTGTACTTTTTGTTTTTACATTTCAAGAATTTCGGAAATCATATATTTACAATAGCTTCTTCAGTTTTCAGTAAAAAATATGTGATGTATGCTGCTCACTTGGCATTTCAAATTTTATTTTGAATCATTTGGCCAGCAATTTAATGCAACAAACTTGTATTTGTCAGGCCTAATTTAAAATCTTGTTTATGGTTTTAAATGTGCACGTCACAGGGGAAATATCCTCTAAAACAGGCAGGAAATAAAGGACACTGTGTGTTAAGTTGTCTCTTCTAAATTGAAGGTATTCTGGTCTCCTCAACTACAGTAAACGATAAACTTAAACAGCAGGAAAATTGATAGAAAAGACAAGGCATGGAACTTCATACTTTTCTCTCACTCAGCGCCCTGTACCCCGGCCAACGTGGAGTTTCAGTACTCCTGTGGAACCGGCATTACCTTCATTAACTGGGATGAGACGCCGGGCAGGGAGAGTTTCTACATCTACGCTGAAGCTGGAGATCACATGTCGTCCTGCAGCACGACGGAGACCAACTGCCCGCTGTCTTCACTGCTCTGCAGTCGCCTGTATGACGTAAAGGTGTTTGCTGTGGCTACGCACTGCAACAGCAGCGTTCCTGGTGTGACACAGATACAGACGGGTAAGAGGGGGAGGGTCTCGTCTCTCGATGTACAGACAGTTGTTGGTGGCGTTGTATGTTTTGGATGTCTCACTGCCCTCACTTGATTGTGATGAGCTGATTGTTATCACATTGTTTTTATACTATGACCTTCATTTTAGGGTTTCTTTTTTTTAACCAATGAAATAAACATACTCCAGTTCAATTATATATGAACAAAAATCATACATTTAATTAAAAAATCTGGGTAAATCAGGTACTATCTGTGCATTCTTGTAAAAAAACAAAAACACAAACAAAACTTAAAACTCATTGGTCTTTACTATTGTTTTCCCATCAGCCCCCTGTGCCCCTCTAAACTTGGGTGCTACACTGGTGTGTGACAACAACACTGCGGAAGTGAGCTGGGACCACAGTCCAGGTGCAATGACCTACAATGTAATGGCATCCGGCAGAGATGGCGACGTCAAGCAGTGCTCCACTAACGACACAACCTGCTGGCTACCTAACATGCACTGTGCTGAGGTTTACACCATCATGGTCACTCCCTTCTCCAACAACTGCAAGGGCCAAGAGAGTGACCCATATAGCTACACGGCAGGTGAGAAGAGGAAAGATGCACTCTGATCACGATGGTTTTGATATTTAATCAGTCAAATAATCAGTTTTACCCTATAATAATGTTCGTGATTTTATTCTAGGAAGGTAAAATCAATATATTATGATCACAGTTTAAATAAATAACAATTTTCTTTTTTTTTTTTTTACTGCTGGGTCTGATTGAGTGTATAGTTCCCCTTCCACCAGAGACCCTAATTGTGTTAATAGGGACTAATTTCATCATATTGTTCACTACCTTATGTTGTTGTTAATACAAGATTGATAATGATCTTGTTTACAAATCAAAAAAGACAACAATCCTAACATTTTTGCTTAATGTGAAATGATTACATATAATGAACATTGTGTTTTGTGGAGAAAAACTTTTGAACAAATTTTCTACACTCACATAGCTGCAATGAGAGTTAAGAAAATTATTTAAAAAAAGAGATATTAACCACATATTATTTCTGCCATCTCCTTCTCTCCTTTTTGTTTGCAGGACCATGCCCTCCCACCGACATTCAAGTGTCCCTGCAGTGTATCGGTAACGTGGGCCATGTGACCTGGACCCCTGCCCCACAAGCAGATCTGTATGTGGCCACAGCTGTAACATCTGATGTGGACGACCACATCTACAACTGCTCCTCCACCGGACCGGGCTGCTCGCTCACCGACCTCGACTGCGGCGAGATCGCCGTCGTCACTGTGGTCACCGTAGAGAGAGGCTGCACGAGTATTCCCAGTGCCCCCGTCACTTTTCAGTCAGGTCAGAGCACTCTACACATCAAAATATTGTTTTATTATCTATATTTATTACTACCTTTGAAAAACCTGGCTGTGAACTGTCACTGCTACAATTTTCATCAAGGCTTTGGTAGCAACATTCGGTCTCATCACATTTATTAAACGACCTGTAGTCATCCCACTTCCCATATTAATAATTATGTTTTTATCTCTGAAAATACTCAAGTTTCATGTGATGGACAATCTGTTTGGAGCCTGAGAAGGTCCAAGTGAAGTCACATTCCATTGTGTCACAAAATGATATATCATCACTGGTTTTCCATGTGATTCCCACCATAAAACATATTACAAGTGTAGAAGAGACCGATAAAACTGACTGAATGAATTTCAGTACAACATAAAGTGACACAGCTTTGATAATTCTAGACTATACAGACTCAACAGACATTTCAAATGAAAAACAGAGAGCAGAGAGGTTATTTGGATTCTAACACCCTTCATTGACAATATCTCATAAAGACATTAGGAAGTCTCACATACAACTAAAACATGCTTTGCTTTGTGCAATTTGTAATCATGAGGCAGTTCATTAAAGCAAAAACTAAGTCAAAAACCTTCCTGAATCTGCAGAGTTCACTTGATTGAAATGGGTCATTATGAACATTATGAATTTGAACATTATGAAGATTCATGACGACAAATGTTTGCTGGGAGACATCAAGAATATTTAAGGCACTGGGATTGGTAACATGCCAAGGTGCAACGTAGAAGTGTTTTATACATAAATTATGTATTTACTTCCATATAAATTGCATATAGATTCTTTTTAATTTTATGTATTTGTTATGCATTTTGCATTTGTTATGTATTGGTATTAAATGACATGTAAATGCTGTCGCGCTTAACAGAAACCAATATAATAAACTTTTATTAAATTGCTATTAGTTTGAAGAAAAAAAAATCCATTCCTGTTGAAGTAATTGTATATTTGGTTGAAATATAGATTTGTTTCTCATACTTAGTCATTTGCCCACCTACCGGTTTGACTGGAGTGACAACATGCAGCAACAACGACATCACAGTGAGCTGGGACGCGAGTCCAGAAAGTGGTGTTGAGTACTTTGTCCACTCCCGAGAAGACAGCGGCGCCATCGCCAACTACTCCACCACTCAGACGTCCCAAATAATGACAGACCTGCAGTGCGGACAGATGTACACACTCATGGTTGCTGCAACCGACTCAGAGTGCACCAGCATCTTCAGCGAGGCGACACAAACCGACACAGGTTGTTTGAAGTTTATTTGAAAAGATTTTGTCTACAAAACAGCTAAAAAAAATAATTTCATTAAGGGCAATACATTTTCTGTGAGCTCAAGGTGTAACAAAAGGGAAACAACATTGTGAAAATTGGACTGAGCAGCTTAATTTCACATTTAAAATGGTAAAAGCTGGAAATAGGTTATTATTAATAAATACAAAAATGAACTG
>OMNM01002712.1:0-10297 GCA_900302745.1 Parablennius parvicornis | reverse complement strand
CGTCTTCCTGTGACTCAAACAACATCTTGGTGTCATGGCAGGCATCGCAGGGTTCAGTCTCTTACACAGCCGTGGCTGAGAATGCAGAAGGTGGCCAGTGGACCTGTGACACCAGCAGCACAGCCTGTCAGATCTCTGGTCTGCTCTGCGGGCAGGAGTACAACGTCTACGTCATCGGTATCGATGAGCAATGTGCTGGAGCCAGGAGCGACATGAAAGTGATTCACACTGGTGAGTATGCACACCACAGTTGTTATTCAAGTTATTTATAGTCATTTAGAATTACATATTCGAAGCACTACCAACTCAGTTTGGCTTTGAAAGGACTACATTTAAAATAAACTCAATCAATTAGTATCATCATATTATTGATGCATTATCAATATTATTCCAAAATGAACATTTATGTAAAAATAATTATTGGAGGAAAATACTATCCATAGCTTGAAGATTTAGGGTCAATCACAGAGAATCTGTGAAGAGTGTCTTTAGATTCTGTGCATGAGCTTTACTCTCTCTTTTCTCTCTCTCCCTCCAGCTCCGTGTGTGCCAGAAAACATTCAGAACCAGCTTGACTGTCTGTCCGGTGTCCTCAACGTCACCTGGGAGTCCACAGGTTACTCTGTCCAGTTCCGTGCCTCTGTGGTGAGCAGTGAGGGCGACGTCAGCATCTGCAACACGAATGAGCATCACTGTGTGGTGACAAACATGCAGTGCGGGCTGACCTACGAGGTCACGGTCGTCGCTGAAGATGAAGCCTGCAACAGCTCCAGTAGTCCTGTAAAGAATGTGTTGACAGGTGGGTAAACCTCCTGCAGAACTTAACACAACTGAAAAAGCAATGTGTGTTTTTGAGTGTTATGTATAAACCTTTAAAACAGAGGGTCTGCAGGTTTCTTTGTAGACCTCTGAGTTCATCTCAGCAGATCTGGAATGGTCGAACATAGAGTTTATTGGTTTGCTTTTGCATAAAACAAACCAGCAAACCATCAGACAAATTATGATTTTTCCCATTCCTGAAGAGCTTACTGTATCTTCATAACTCCGATGTTGCCCCAAAGCCAATCTAAAGTACCTGGCTGTCATGAGCAGCTCATTATCGGGGATTGAGTGAAGGTTGATGACAAAGTCAGTTCATTTCAGTGCCGTGGTATAAGATGTGCAGAGATAAGGAGTTTGATACATTTTTGTTTGGTATGGTAATATGTAGAAGCAGAAAAAAAGTTTTTTGTCTCCAATTAAAACTTTATTCAAGTGTTATAACACCGTTATGCAGCATTATATATCATTCAACTGTTTTATCTTTCAACAACTGAAATATTCAACTAATATTACAACAAAAATTAAGCTGTAAAATTATACCAACAAAACAGACTAATAGTAAGGAGAGAAAAAAGATTACAAAGATTAATAAGGGCTTCTCTTGAGAATGAGACCTGCATAAATAAAAGTTCATAAATAAGGGGTGCATTGAGGAAATTGTGTGATTTACATAGATGTGCATTTCAGTGTGCTTGTTTAGGGAGGAAATGATACTGAACCTTGCCACACTAGGCTCCACCTTTCAAAGGCTAGTTGTTGTTGCAGTGTTATGGGGTACATTTTTCACTCCATCTAAAGCCTTGTTTGAGCCATTAAGTAATCATCATCCGATTGCTGTCAAAATGTGACTGGCTCTGGTTTTGGTAGCGTCCTTTGTTAGACTAATTTGTTTTGCTTTTGATTTTTTAGTGATTTTGTGTCCATCATAATTTTTCTCATCTTAAATTTTCATCCTCTGTTCACAGCTCCCTGCCCTCTCTCATCCTTTGTCCCTGATGTGGACTGTGACACTGGTTTTGTCTCTGTCACCTGGACCGACAGTGTGGATGGCGTCGTGTACATGGTCTCGGCTGTCGATGCTTCGGGAAGCAAACACAACTGCAGCAGCAGCACAGACACCGGCTGTGATCTGACCACACTGGAGTGTGGCACAGAGTACAATGTCACCATCACACCATCCCGGAATGGATGTGTAGGAAGAGACAGTCCCATAGCAATGATCACAACAGGCAAGACCATATGTTCCTTTTATTTTCATTATACATAAATATACATACATTTATAGTTCTGTTATACATGAAAGACTCGCTCATCATAAGATTTTCTTTTGTTTCCCTCAGTTTGACACTTGAGTAGTAATGACAAGGTTTCCCCAAACATACTCCAATACATGTCATTGGGTATAAACAATGAGTAAAAAAAAACCCTCAATGTGCCTCATATAAGAAAGAGTATTATGAACAGAATTTATTCTCGAATGGTTCATACCTGTTATTTAGGAGAGAAAGTTGCATTCACAAACAGTCCCATATTTGCGGTCTTCCGTCCAATATGACAAAAGAACCGATTAGTTTGCTGTTGAACTCTAGATCTAGTTGTAATTATTTTTCTAATCATAAAGCCGGGTATTGTCATTGATTTATATTTATTATTAATCTTTTTGGAAAATCATCCATGTGATACCTAAATAAGATGGCCCGGTTTCTGTTTTCAAGACTGAGTGGTAAACACACTTTTATCCCCCATGTGGAGCTTTCATTGGCCTTTTTTTGGACACTGCATGCACACCAAATCAATCCATCATGACTTCTGAGTGCAACTTTGGCAATATCATATTTTCATTATTTCCTACAACATCCCACTGTTTGGATTTTGCATGTGGTTTTCTTTTCTTTTCTGCTTGTGCTGCTCAAAAAGTATTTTTTTTCCCTTATTGTGATCTCTGTTAATAGAGTTTCTTTGAACACTTCCCGTGAGGCAGCTCACATAGCCTAAATTTCAGTAACTTGGATTTGGATTATACAAATTGGTAGTTCCTGATTCTTATTCATCGGTACTACACATCATGTTTGATTGCATCATTTATGTATTTTTCTGTTGGAATGGAACGGAAAGTGAACCAAAATTAGACAAATCATCATAAATGTTTAGCTGTGTTGTTTAGTACAGTTCTCATAGGTAATTTCACCAAATTAGGACCGATGAAGTTAATTTCTCTAAGTGATCATCACTATGAGGGTATTAAACAAATCAAGGATCTGCCAATAAATCCCAGATTGCATTTTTCTTAAGACTTGACCTTCTACGTATTGTAGTTTTATTTAGTTTTTTGTCTTCATGAGGAGTACTGGTAGCTCAAACAATAGTCTTAAGAAAATCAGCAAAACCAGTAATAGTTGTTCCCTAAACGTGTCACCTTTAATACTATACACTATACAGTAACCAATTCAACAACTTCACATTCTCTTATAGTCTCTTGTGGTCAGTGATGAGACTCATTTCCCTGTGAGAAAAAGTATCAGGTGTTGCTAATGAGTAAAATGGGTCTAATTTTCTCATCTGTTTCTGCTTTCATCCAGTTCCTTGTGTTTTACATCTGTTGGATGTGGAGATCGACTGCTTAGCCAACTCTGCATGGGTGATGTACGAGGAGTCCGCTGGGGCCGAGAACTATCTTGTCTTTGTGACGGACAGCCAAGGGGAAGTCCAGACGTATGAGTGTAACTCTACATCGGCTGGGATGTGTGCGCTGCCGCCTCTGCCATGCAGCCAGAATCTCACTTTCACCATGAAGGCCCAGGACCAGCAGTGCTCCAGTGCACCCAGCAATGCAGTCACATCTGAGACAGGTGAACAGGAAGTAGTGCAATGAGGGTGTGTTTGTAACTTTCAAAAAAGCTCCCATATGAACAAACAAAACAAAACTAGAAAGGCATTTTCAGCTGTAAGATTGTTTTCTAACCCTAAAAGTGAAATGTTTCTGATCAGCACTGCAAACTGTTCCTTTCTTCCTCAGCTCCTTGTCCTCCTGAGAACATAACACAATCAATCGACTGCGACAACCAAATGATCAGCCTCTATTGGTCCGCCATACCGGGTGCCATATCGTACACGGCCACACTGGAGGAGATACCTGGTGGAAACACAACCTGCTGCACCACATCAGACACCAGCTGTGACATCACAGATCTACCATGTGGACAAATGTACATCCTGCATGTCATGGCTGAGGGTCGAACCTGCAACAGCTCAGAGAGCGAAGGGCACATCACCAGGACGGGTACACTGCACACAAGACGCACACTCTTCAGTTCTCTAAAACAAGTGGATTAAAATGTTTAACTCATTTTCATTTTTATTTCCAGTGGCATGTATTCCTGAGGATCTCACTTATAATCTGAGCTGCAGCAACAACGTGGCCTCCATGTCATGGAGCCCCAGCGAGGGGGGGCAGCTGTACACTGTGACTGCCGTGGGTCTCGACGGCCACACGCACGAATGCAAGTCGCCTCTCAACCAGTGCGATCTGACAGATCTACACTGTGGAGAGTATTATACAGCGACAGTGACTGCAGAGGACTCAGACTGCAGAAGCAAGCCCAGCGACAGTATAGCCATCAAGACAGGTGCGTTTATTAGAAAACTTTGTATTTTGACAGGAAACACTTTTTCAGAGATGCATATTCATTATCAGACATGGATAAATAATTGAGAATTGCTTGCTATTTGGCTGATACTAATGTATTAACATTTTGTATGCAGATCTTGCCATGATGTGGTAAAGCCCTGGCTAGAAAACTTTTGTTGAACTATTTCTAAAACACACGCTCAATATATTATTCACTGCAAAATATGTAGTATTAAAAAAATTATCATAGTAGCCTAATACAAAATGTCAAACTTTTAAAAGGGAAAATAAAAGTACCAGTTCTGGTCTAATTCTTTACTTTCCCATCTCCTCTCCAGTGCCATGCACTCCAGAAAACACCTCCTCTGTGATGGACTGCGAGACCAATTCCCTGATCGTGTCCTGGTCCGAGAGTGCAGGAGCCGACTCGTACATCGCCACATTGCAGGACAGCATCGGCCAGATCACAACCTGTCAGGGTACGACGGAAGGCTTGTGCAGCGTGCCGGGTGTGGGCTGCGGTCAGATATACCACATTCAGGTGGTCTCTTCTGATGGAATGTGCGAGAGCCCGCCCACTCCAGAGATGAGCACGCCTACAGGTAGGGGATACATTGTCAATTTAATGGCATTTTATTGTTGTAAGCATCCCACCTCAAAGGTCAACTGGACTTAGTTATAAGACATCTAACCAAATCTATCAATGTTATAAATTTGTTTTGAGATGCCTTTTGCTGGAAAAAAAGATCACGCATAACAGTTTTGCACTAAGACTGTATATCTCAACCCTAATGGGTCTTAACCTTTCCCCCTGGCAGTCCCTTGTAAAGCGAGAAGCATCGTGGCAGTGATGGACTGCTACACACACACAGCTCTGGTTTCCTGGTACCCGAGTGACGGAGCGTCATCGTACGTAGTGACGGCCTCCACGGCGTCAGGGCACAGTGTCATTTGTGAGTCCAACTCAACCAATTGTGAGCTGGAGATGCTGCTCTGTGGTCAGAGCTACATGGTTTCTGTTAAAGCTGTTGGAGACATGTGCAACTTCATGACGAACATGACAGGAGTGCTGGTCACAGGTGAGCAAATATTTAGAACAAAAACAGTACATTATTGAAAAGTAAAATACACAGAAATATATACTATAAACTCTTAAAAAGCAATTATTGGGTGGGGGACACTGAGCTATATATTTTTTCAAAGTTAAAAATGCCTCGTTCCCCCCCCAAAAAATTTTGTTTCTGTTTATATCTAATATGAAGACTGAGATGTCAAATGATATCCCGGGAAGTGACAAGATTAGCTTTTTTCCTTCTGTATTTTACACAATTTACACCAGTGACCAAATGGACATGTTTAATTAAACCTGTACCAGCTAATGTCTTGTACTTCCTGATTCTAAAAAGTCTTATCATCTTAGCATCAAAGTGAGATTTAAAATGTTTATCCACTCGATAACTTAACTTAACTTATCTTATTTATTATTTTTTCCTGTTTTAGAGCCTTGCATCCCTGAACGTATCACCACTCAGTACAGCATCACCATCGGCCAGGTGCAGTGGGACATAGCCGCTGGTGCCGATTACTACACGGTGGTTGCAGAAACCGACGAGGGTCTCATGACCTCCTGTAATTCTACCGACACATATTGTCCACTGTATGACATGAAGTGTGGCCAGACATACAACATTACTGTCACAGCAAACAACCACGTGTGTCAAGACGTGTCCACATCCACCAATGAAGTTACGATTACAACAGGTGAGAAAACACAAAAACATTTTCTTTCACAAAAGAGGGGATTATTGTGTTCGGGTCACTATCGTGTTTGTGTGAGCCTTTAACAGAACATGAGGGGTCCTACAGGATTAATCAACAGAATCTTTGATTGGATGATCATTGACTTTTTTTCTTTCTGATAATAATATTGTTCCTCGGTTACATACGAAGATCTTGGAGAGCTTGAGCCAAAGTATACACTTTAATCAGAAAAAGTTATACAATAACAAAATTATAGGATTCCAGACAGGACAATTACATATACAATTTTTTTAGGTTTTCTTCTGCCTTTCGGCAGTTTGTACTCAACTTACCATTCCTGTTAAATGGCTTAAATAACAAGCAAAAGCACTACTGTTAATAACTACTCTCTGAAAATGATTTCACTTTTCAACCCACAATTAAATTACTTTTTTAATGTATTTATTTTGATCCTTTATAGCAGGTATTCCACTTTGAAACAAAGTCCATAAAAATAAATGCGATAGCAGTTCTACTTTTTCTGCAAATGCAGATATAAAACAGGTATTGCTTATATGAAAAAATAAAAGTATCATAATTCATGGCCACAGAAAAGTAGATCAGAAAGCAATTATTTAAATGTTTAAAACTGAGACCCTATGTAAATACAATATTAGATTTATAATGCATTGCTTTCATCTATGATTTTCAGGATCTGATTATGTGCTTGTCTCAATACATACAAATACAAATGAATATTTTCATTTTAATCATCTTTCTCTTTTCCCATGCTCAGAGCCTTGCCCTCCCAAAAACGTGCAGACACATGTCAACTGTCAGGAAAACCATGGAACAGTGTCATGGGAAGCCAGCTGGGGTGCTGTAGGATACATGACTCATCTGGCTGGACGGGATGGCCACTCACTCTCCTGCTATACCGACGACACTTTCTGCAGCGTCGATGGTCTCCACTGTGGAGTCATTTACCACACCAGTGTGATCGCTGTCGGGGAGACGCTCAATAGCAGCAGCTCCACCACTACACTGCTGATTTCAGGTATTTCCACCAGTGTTATGAGAAACGTGTCTAAAGTATCGAGTTACTGAATTGCAGCTTGGTAAAACCCACATGTAACATTTAATTCAATGTATTAATGTTGCCTTATCTCTGCAGCTCCATGCACGCCCACAAACGTTATGTCCAACTTGGACTGCGACAACAACACAGTCACTGTCTACTGGAGCTCCACCAGTGGAGCTAATACTTACACGGTGAGCGCAGTATCCGCAGAAGGCTACTGGGACTCATGTGAGACCGACGAACATCAGTGCGATCTAACGGAGCTGGAGTGCGGCCAAGTGTACAACGTTACTCTCACAACCAACAGCGACACCTGTCAGACGGAGACACCCTCCAACATGACCTTCAGCACACGTGAGTTAAACTGTGTCTCGTCCTAAAGAAGCTGAGATCTCCGATTTGAAATGCATTATAGATATTTTATTCCATAAAACCTCACTTAAAACTGCATGTGTCGTGCAGGACCCTGCAAGCCATTGCGTGTTGGAGTAGATCTGAAGTGTGGGACGAGTACTGCTATCCTCTACTGGGAGGAAAGAGAAGACGTGGAGCTCTATGTGGCCACTGCAACCTGCAGCATGGGGGGGACTCAACAATGCAACTCCACTGACTCAACTTGTCAGTTCTCTGACCTGCACTGTGGCGAAACCTATGAATTCTTAGTAACTGCGTACAACAACATGTGCTGCAGTGAAGTCAGCAGCACTGTGGAAGTTCATACAGGTATGAGAGCTACAGCTCTCACTCATTCTTCTTTCAATGTAACTGCGATTTCATTTTTTTTTTGGGTGGGGGGGTTCAACTGACAAAACCTGAATAATGAGGAAGCCCTCTGAAAATCTGTGGGCAAAATTAAGCTAAGAAGGACAATGCTACATTCATTCAGAACGTCTACTTTTTAATTTTTAAATTTCAAATTAGGAATCACACTCAAGTTCAAATTCTATCTTTTTGTACTTCACATCTAATGTTACGTCTATGTAAAAAGAATTCAGGTGAATTTACAAGTTTGCATTTTGTCACCCTAATTTAAATAGAATGTGCTGGATTGCATTTGTCAATTCAGACGTCAGTAAATAGTAAGTTGTAATAGTAATAGTAAGTAAACAGTAAGTTCAAAAATTATATTCATGAAAATGTATTTTTAGATAATTAAATATTATCTCTAAATAGTAGGGAAAAAACGGTAATCCAAAAATAATTAGGGGATTTAATGATTAATATCTGTGTTAAACTGGAATTACAACAGTTTGCAAGTTGATACCAGTAGAATGTATGCACCATGAATACATAACAGTATATTCAGTCTGGTAATGTTTAAACATTTTGAATTAATTGCTATTTACTATGTGTTTTTTTACTCTTTTTTTTTTTTTTACCAGAACCCTGCCAGCCAACCAGTCTGACAGTCAATGGCACGTGCAACAATGACACTGTGGAACTGGAGTGGTCTGAATCTAGAGGAGCGTTAATGTACATTGTGACGGCGTCTGGAGATCTGGGCTACACAGAGACTTTCCAGACCAGCTGGACATCGTTAGAGGCCGAGCTTCCCTGTGGACAGGTTTACAATTTCACTGTGGTCGCTCAGGATAATCGATGCGAAAGTGCTGTGAGCCTGCCCGAGCAGTACAAGACAGGTACACATCTCCTTTATGTAGTTTCTTGGTCTGCGCCCTGTCTACATTGAGAGAGAGGATGCAACATTCTGTTTTTGCCCATCAGGTCCCTGCATCCCCCATCATGTGGAGGGTTTCCTACACTGTCAGGACAGTCTGGGTTCTGTCAGTTGGGCCACGAGTGACGGAGCAGACTCGTACTTAGCGGTTGCGGTGGGCCTGGATGGTCACACCCATGAATGCACCTCAAACACCACCACCTGCATGTGGGAGGACCTGCACTGTGGCGAACAGTACACCATCCACGTCATCGCCAACGACTACCTCTGCACCAGCATGCCAAGCGACAGCTCTTTGATACGGATGGGTGAGCTAACTTTTTATATTCGCAGTGTGAGGGCAAAGGGTGGAAATGTAAAATTTCGTAGGGGAAATTTGCCAGGCTACCGAAGGCAAGAAAGAAATTCACTTAATGAAGATGCATAACAGCAGTAAACTGATTTTCTGTTTATACGATAAAATTCTAACTTTAAACTCTTGAACAAGTTCTACTTTATTTGATACTCCCTGATTGCCAAAAATAGCAACAGAGAAATATTCAGATAAAAATAACCATTCAATTATTTTTTTTTTCTCCTCTTAGCACCATGCAGACCACAGAACTTAAAATCATCTTTCAACTGCTCGACAAAGGTGAATATTTGTCCTGTTGACAGTCATTTTCTAGAGTGTGTCAATTGTAATAAAATCGAAATATTTTTGCTTCACATAAAAAGTGAGTGTATATTGCTATTAACCGTTTTTCTTTTTTCAGGTGGGATCTTTGACCTGGGACGCCAGCGAAACTGCAGAGTTTTACATTGTGACAGCAGAGAACAACAGCGGCCACAAAGTGCAGCTCAGCACCAACGACACCAGCACGTTCATTTCTGAGTTCCAGTGCGGTCAGAACTACTCCTTGTCCGTTCGAGCGGTGGACTCTGAGTGCACCAGCGAGTCCAGTCAGCTTTCCATTCTGGAGTCAGGTACATTCAAGCTCCTGAAACAAAAACTCTTATCCGGAGTATTTTTCAAAAGCGCTGCTTTGATTCATGAAACTTTGTTGGGAGGTGTAATCTAAACTAATCCAACTTTATTTATATGGCACATTCAACACAACAGCCAAGGTTGACCAAAGTGCAAGATATTAAACATACAGCTCGTAATTTCAGGCCTCCAAATAAAAGCTCCGGATCTCCTGTTCCTCATTTCATTTCATATTCATTTTATTTTTTCATTTTATATGTTTATTTGAACGGGACAGTGGATATGAATGTGCAAGCTTCACAAGGTTACAGTAAATATGCCGGATTCAGCACAGTGCTAGAGATCCCTTTATATTCTGTAACTAGAAAACCAAATACATGA
>OMNM01002707.1:2910-14985 GCA_900302745.1 Parablennius parvicornis | reverse complement strand
CTTTATATCTCAATTACAGTTTGAAGAGAAAACTGGGTTCAAGGTAATTTTATATTTTAGTCACTCAGAAAAGCAATCCAACTTTGTTGCTTGTCCAGATGAATGTCCGTGCACTCGCCATTGTTTACATTTACATTGTTCTCTGTGCATGTATGTATGTGGTTTATTATGAAAGCAACCAACAGCACCCACTAAAGGCTGAACATGAAAACGACATTGTTTTCAAAACGTGAAAACACAAAACTTTTCAGAGGCAAAAACATAAAAACCACGTGTTTTTATTTGAAATGTTGTTTTGTAAATGGCGCCTTAGAAATCTTTACTGAATGTTTCTGTAATTTTAAGAAAAATAGCTAAAATACTAAGTAACATCGCAATTAGTTCAATATTTATTAGATGCAGTGAATTTAGTGTGTTTGTATTCCAAAAAAAAAGAGCGGTTAATTAATTATCATGCAAAGCCAAAATATAGTAAGTTAAAATGTAGCGACTTGTTTACAAAGGAAAAATAAATGGGAAACATATCCAAAGTGAGATGAACATCGAATCTCATGGCAACTTGAAAGACTGCTTACAATTTGTTGAATAATGAATGTATTAATATGACAGCAGTATATTTTACAAAGCAATTTAACTTCTAATTACCCCGACTGCACTGCTCCTAGCTGCCTCACCCGGCATTGCCGTGTGGAGGTCAACATAAGAATAAACACAGGGTCAAGATCAATTATTAAAACAACGGTCTGCAGAGGCATGAAGCCGCTTTAATTATAAGCAGCTTATGGTAAAGGGACATGTCTATAACTATTACTAAATGCAACCTAATAGGTGATTACACCGCGGAAGATGAACCTTCATAAAGCCTATTAATAATTCCAGGCTGTGATGAAGCTTTTAAGTGAAGCAGAGTTCTTCAAGCTTTTGGGTCAACCTAATGAGCCATTAGGCGATGTTAGCGTTTGATTTTTGACTTTTCCGAATGACTTCCCATTCAAGCCGAATGCCAGTGATGTAACTGAGTAAAAATACTAAGGTGTATTCCAACGCTCGATGTGGATTGATGTTGCTAAGAGTTGAGTAAAAACATTTTGAAATTGGAGACTCTACTGAGATGTGTAATGGGAAAACAAAAGTACTTAAGGGAGATGAAATGGCACAACCTCCTTAAATGACAAAAACTTCAGCCGTCATATTCAATTTTCACATTTTACTGATTCCACTTAAGGGCTGACATCCATCATTACTAACGATTTTGAGCAATATTTTTGTAGTGAATCAGGCCTTGGTAGTTAATAGCTTCTATTTTAATCATCTGTCGCAAAACTGCATTAGGAGCTGTCAGAGAATGGATGTTGAATGTGCATCTTCAGAGAACAATGTGGCTCAAATCACACAGTTGAAGCTTCAGCTCTTTTTCCGTTCTATCTCCGCTTCGAGCAGATCTGAGAGCCGCCGTTTTCATGTGTCAAACTTTATCCGCTCTTCAGTTCGCTCTAATGTGTACATCAAAGTCTGCTGCCTCCGAAGACTTGGTTTCACAAGTGTGCAGCAGCTATCGGTAAAGACGATGGAAGGAAAAACCAACAGATGTGTGTGATCTGTTCAGTTTGCTTTTGACATGAGCTATATTTCTATATTTTGTGCCTTTAAAAAATTAAGCATTTTTTTATTTTTTATTTTATTATATCTTTATTACTGCACGATACTGCCAGCATTAGTCACCCAGTGGGTGAATAATATTGAGATGCGTTTACTGCTTTTGATGAAAAAGTTCAATGCACCATGTTTTTTGTTTTTTTGTTTTTTTTTTACGACATTTAGTTCATAATCGTTATTAAGTGGCTTTTTGAATAAAATGCAGAATGCTTGAAGGATATCAGTGAATTAGACCGTTTAGTCTATAAAAACTATTATTGGTGAATCAAACTGAACATAATGATAAAATGTTTACTTTGGGACAAAAGGAAAAGAGAAAATAAAACCTTCAGGACTACATCATCAAACACCAAAAGGAGCCATTAACATCTTGAAATTCTCATCTTAATTTAAACTTCTCATCTCCAAACAAGGACAAATTTTAATGCAACACATCATCAAGTCATAAAATCATCTTTATTTCCAACTCATCCAAGTTAGAGGAAGCTGAAGCTCATTCCAGCTCACATTTTGGGCAGGGTAAAAGCTGGAAAGATCTCAAATCCCTCATTCATCTCAATGTAGAGTCATCAATCAACCTAACAAGAATGTCTCTGCAACGGGCATGGAAATGACTATAGAAAGCCTGGACAAGCACAGGGAGAACATGTTCTGTAAACTTCACAATGAGAGGCGGTGACCACAAATCAAACTTCAGTATTCATTCTGTGTGAAAGTGCTACCCACTATACCACCCTGCCATCCGTGATTGTGGAGTCTATCCCAGCTTGCATTGGCTGGAAAACTTTGGACAAGTCATCCATCTACTGTTGACCAACAGGACCAACAGATGATGATCCAAACACACAAAGCAAGTGATTGCAGGATGAAGTACATGTAAGCTCAGGTAGACCATTAAACGTTTTGTTAAAGGATACCAGGATTTGAACCGGAGTCCTTGTGCTGTGTCATCCACAAGCTGACCACTGTGTAAGACGAGCACAATGAGAGCATAGTAACCTTTAAATACCAACAGGTAGGTCTCAGTTATACTTGACAGATTCCACATGCAACCCACTTTTTACGACATTTAACCAACCAATTTTCACAGGATCTATTTTCCACAAACTACGCCTCATGGCAGAGCTTTCATGCAAATACAATTTTACTAGCATGAAGGCAACTAGCTCATCTCTCGGCTGTGAATGTTGCTGCCATCTACTGGTCAGTTTGGCATCTCAGTTTTGTGTTATGATCGCTTTTTAAATTTAATGTTTTTTTTTCATTTTTAATGATTTTTGCCAGGACTCTCAGCAAGCCAGACTGGACCCTTTTGAAGGCCATTATTTGACACTCTTGTACTAGACCATGTAATCTATTAATGCATTTTATCAATTTTGCTATTTTGGGATTAAGGCAGCTGAAACTAATCCCAAGTAACACTGGGTGGAGGGTCACGTTTAGATTTTCATTTTCCCATTTTCCCTTTTCCATTTTCATGAAAATATAGACATCTTCATTACTATATTGTGATGTTAAGATATTGTGATGCAGATTTACAAAGAGAAGAACAAACCGTGTCGCACTGATATCACGAAAGACAAGTTTGGACGGGACAGATAACTGAAGTTTGGTTTCATTGCCAGACTCAGTCCACATTATAGTTTTAGTTATATTTCCAAATGCATCAGGTGTGCGAGTGCTTCATACAATTACACATATTCAGAAAGACAAAATCCTGACCTCAGTAGTATGCAAGGCCACTGAAGTTCTTATTTGATGAAAAACTGAAATCCTCATTTTAAAATTACTATTTACTTTGTGTTTTATTTGCTCAAAGGCACTCTTACTTGGCTCTATCGAAGGATGGATATCCTTCAATGTCTTTTCATTTTGTGTAACTATCCAGTGTTCCTGAAGCACATCTTTTGTACTTATGTATGTAGGAGCTCTTTTTTTTTTTTTTTTTGTCCCGTAAATGCCCATCAGCTGTTGCTTTGGGTGACTCACATCCCCATTGCTGCTTCTGCTACCTTCATGAGAACAGGCTGTTTTTGACTCATTTCCACATAAAACATTTCTTTGGGTGATAATGACGCACTGCTCTGAGTGGCAACCAGAGGTTAGAACTGATCAATTTCAGATAAACATTGAAAGAAACTATGTTTAAAAAAGCCATCTTTTAGTTCGCAGTTGCATATTCAACAGAATTATTTATATCTGCAGCTGATTTCAGTCTGTCCTGCTTGTTGATCCATTTGTTACTGGCATCATTTCTGGAGTGTCTTTCTTTTTGTACAGTCTCTGTAGTTTTATCTACCCGATGCAGATGCGTAGATATTGACTGTGGTCTGAAAAACACCGGAAATAACAGATCTGATAATGAAGTCTTCTTGTCTTCTGAGGACTTGAGAATGAAGTATGGCATATATTCAAAATGTTTTTCCAACATAACCATGCCCACAGGGTGGTGATGTACTTGGAGATGTGCCTGAGGGATATAAATCTACATTTTTACCGATTTTTGTGCCAGTTTGAAGCAAAAAAATACAGCCATGCCATCGTTCTCACTTTAATTAGCTAATGGTGGCAAACTGTCAGGGCCCCTCAGAGGCTAAGGTGTTTATGGTGTGAAGAAAAGCTATGACATAGTGACAAGAGTTGAGGATACAATCTAAAAAGAGACTATTGACACTGTGATACAGTGGTTCACATTAACATACAAAATCAGTAAGTTTTAAAACCAAAGGCATAAGGCAGTTTCCCCGGTCTGCTGATTGGATAAAGTCTGTTATTATAGTTTCCTTTCATATATAATCCATCCATTGGTCTCTTACACTGCTTAATACTGTGCATGGTCGCGGGGCCCTGGGGCAAATCCCACCTGGCTAGCACACACACTTGCATTCACACTGAGGGGCAATTTAGGGTCACCAAATAACCTCAAGTGCAGGCGGAGTACCCGCAGGAAACCCACGCACACATGGGGAGATCATGCAAACCCCACACAGAAAACTGCACACTCCACACTCACACAAGGAGTACGGGATTTTTAGCATCTTATTTACCTCCAATCTTTCTTTCATTTGTTGATTCAACACCAGCCTTTCAACTTCAATGATTCTTTTACACCAAATAATTTAGTCAGGCTTCTCATTAAAAATTACATGACATTACATTCTCATAATCTGTTGTGTTTTTTATCAGTTGTGTAGGCTACATGCATTTAGGTAGTTGAAAGTTAATTTGGTTGTGAGTGTGAGTTGTCTTCGGAGTATGTAATAATGACTCATATTTTTGTAACCAAGGCTCTCATGTTTCATTAAATATGTAATCACCATATTATTACATGATTACTGCAATATTTTATGCTGTCCATCGCAGATATTTCCACATTTCCACCACTTGGGGGCCTAAATATGAATTGGCTTCAGCCCACAACAGACCTTGTGAGTGATGGATGTATAATCTTAATTCAATCAGCCTAATGGAGAAAAAAAAAAAAAAATTCTTCTGACCATTTTAGCTTCGTCTTGAATTTCATTGTTATACTCCTGAGTGTAAAACTTTGCAAAGCAGAGCTTGACTAATCAATTATCGTGCCATAACTGGTCTGGAACTACACATAAATACACCCATATGAGTACCACTTTTCATCATTAAAATACTTTTCCATTAAAAGATGTGCTCTCTGCAGTGAGCAGGCAGCAGAGCTTTCCTCCAACACAGGCCCTTCACCACCGAGGTAACATGAGCAACAACACCGTTTTGTTAGTGGAGAAATCTAAAGTACCTCAAAACCGACTGAAAGGTAGAGCAAAAGACCTTTACATTCCCACCCACGTGTTAGATAAAACGAATAAATACACCGCTGCTCTGGCAGGCGACCATAATGACCCAATTTGCAGTCCTCAAACCAAAGAACAGCTCCGGAAATAAATTAACGCTGAGTAAATGAATATCTTCACGTTGTCCCTCTCGTTCTTGCTCTCCTCCAACACCACCGTCCTCTCCTCCATTCCCTCATTGTGTCCCTCTCCTCCTTACCTCCATCAACATTCTCTCCCTCTCTATCTTACTCTCTCCCTCTTTCTCCATTTCAAAAGGACAAATGTTTCCTGCAGTCACTGTAGCGCCCGCATTGGTATTCTGCTCTCAATTTAGCCGAAAGCCAGGCAGCAGTATCTGCTTCCAGCTACCACACAGCAATCTGACACAGAGCGGGCTGAGATAGAAGGGGAGAAAAAGGCTTGAAGAAATAAACGAACTGTGAAATATGAGGCAGAGACAGGAGGGGAGAAAGAGGAAGGCAGACCTATGTGCCTGTCCAAGTCAAAGTGGCTTCACCCATTCCGTTATCGGGCCTCCAAACATCCCCTCGCTCGGAAGAATAGAAGAAGCACCCAGCTTTTGTTGGGGCTAAAAGCAAGCTAAAGCAGCTGCTTAAGACTGCTCTAAACTTTCTACATCAAAAATGACTCCCACAGCTTTTGAATTTTTTTTTTTCTTATCGCCTCAGATCTATCAAAAGCGATACGCCAACCGAAAATACCAGCTAAATATTTTTGTTTGACTCAGATCCTCTTTATATCTTTTTTTTTTACTTCCACAACTGTCAAAGCTTATCTAAGTGCCGCAATAATGCACAACTTCAAACAATCGACATGACTCCTGGCAAAATAATTATCTACCTTTTGAACGCAGTGTAATTACAAGTCATTTCATCACACGGGACAGAGTTAGCAAGCTCCCGAGTCTATTGATTATTCCGAAAGTCGCTATGTAAAATTAACAACAAGGAGCAGTGGTGATGTAGGATGAATGGCTTTCTCATTCCCTTCCCCCCGCTGCCCCACCTGTTATAAATGATCAAGACGGAGAAAGACGTTTCTGATGGCTGCACGGGAGGAATAAAAGAACTCGTGGACAGGGTGCCGAGATGCAGACAAATGAAAGAAACACAAAGATAAACGCAGTAGCCGGCATAGGAAGTGCTGACGGCGGGTAAAGGTGAAAGACAGATAAGTGGAGTAGGAGAGTAAGCTTGGAACAGACGGGGGTAGTGAAGAGAGGTGGAAGACTCAGATAGCCTTGAGAAAAGGAAGGGTAGGAGGCGAGACGAGGAGGAACAGGGGAGATGGATGAACGTGGAGGAGAGGTATAGAGAAAAAAACATAGATATGGAAATGGGATGTGTCAGTGAAGGAGGGAGCTGCGGGTTTCAGAACAGGACCGAGTTTGACGTGAGCTGACAGCGCAGGAGCGCATCCCAAAAGCAAACCCATGGAGAGCTGGGTGCACGCTAGAGACGATAGGCTCCGAAAG
This sequence comes from Parablennius parvicornis, assembly GCA_900302745.1. Classification (NCBI taxonomy): domain Eukaryota; kingdom Metazoa; phylum Chordata; class Actinopteri; order Blenniiformes; family Blenniidae; genus Parablennius; species Parablennius parvicornis. The sequence goes on along the minus strand of OMNM01002707.1, from coordinate 8,025 downwards.
ACCGAACACAGATAGAAGGAATCAAAAAACGGAATAAGAAAACAGAGGGTGAGAAAAAAAATATAAAGAGAGCAGGCACGCACTGTGTGATTGCACGTTTGAAATATTCACCAGCTTTGATGTTAAATATTGTTTTCAAATAAATCCTAGCCACATTCAAAGTAGCACCTGCGCCACGTCTGCGACTCTCGCATGACTCACGTAATCCCTCAGAAGTGTCTTTCTCAACAATTCGACTGTTCAGGCAAAGAAACTTATTCAAAATGTTCTTTTTTAAAAGGATGGAATACTGAAACTAAATGTCTGCCTCAAGCAGCCTCCTCACAAAGAGCCTCAGACGATTCTTCTGAGCCCTCGCCAGGTCAGCACCTCTTCTATTAAACATTACCAGAACACAGACCACCCTCCATTCGGCTCCAGCCAGGAAGATCTCTGACCTTTCCGCTGCAGACTGAGAAAAGGTTAAAAATACACAAAAAAGTCAAAATAACATGTTTAAACTCCTTCACCTGAGAACCTTAAATTACAACAAACACTGAATATACAGAACAAATATTTGTCCCCTGATGACCAAGACCTCAATCCCATAATAACATGTCTTGTGTGTGATGGTATGTATGCTGATTTCTCTATGAAAACATTCTGAACTTAATTACATCCAATTCTTATTCCATCGGAAAATTGTACAATTAACCCTTAAAAAAAAAGCATATTCCTGAATTGTACGAGTCTGTTCTCGTGAGGATGACTTTGTAACAACGGGTGCAAACTTGATAGCACTAATAAGAAGCACCGATAATTGCATTTGACAGCCATATGAAAAAAAAAAAAAAATGTCTTCATGAATATAGACTACTAGGTGTGTGATCTAGATCATACAAAGTACAAGGACAAGTTATGATGACGGATTAAAGCACAGTTTTATCTTATAATGCCTGAAACCATTTGCTTCTTCATTGTCTGGAGGTACAATTTTGCCGAATCTAGTGGAGATGCTGCTGATTTTTTTGGTTAGTGATGTTTCTTCGGCTGGCTCCCTACAACTTTCATTCGCTGAGTTTAGTTTTTCTTTCTATCTTTATATTTAAATCTTCAACCATTTCTGAAATGCAGCCATTGCGCTTCTTTTACCCCCAGTTTTGACTTGCAGGCAGAACATATCCCATATTGAAATCTTTCTTTTTTTTGCCATTTGTTTTCATTGTTCTATTTTACCTTTGGCCACTCTGTCCCTCAATACAGCTCTATTGACACACAATAACACTTGCTGCTACCAACACATAGTCTCTGTGTTGGCTGGCAAGCAGCCAAAACACTCACCATGAAATTTCTGTAATATTTCCTTTGATTGAATTATCAAGAGGACCTTTGCAATGGTTTGAAAACCATAAAAGGACTGATAAATTTGATCCTTCATACAGAACACTTGTTTGCTTCATATACAGTGTAGCGGTGATGTTCTAACCTACCACCTAAAAAACAGTCTGTTGTGTGTAGATTAGCAATATTTCCGTTATAGTTGTTTTCCTGATTGTCTAACTTACAAGCTTTCTCCCTCCGCAGCAATAAAAAATTTACTTTCATTGAGCCAAGCATTATTTAAGTTGGAGCTGGTTACCCAATACACTTCTTAATGACAGCAATAAATGAGGTCCAACCAGTCATCCTTTGTCATTAAATGGACTGAGTCCTTTAAATATCAAACAAGCTAAATATCTCATCTTGGCAGTTATGAAGCTAAGCAGCAACTCCAAAAGAAAAAACTCAAAAACATTGCATGAAAAATTAGAGGGAAATAGTGTGTGATGTTCCTTACCTTCCTTGCAGTATTTTCCCTTGAAGCGAGTGTGGGTGCAGTCACAATGAACTTCTCCAGACTGAATAGAGCAAAACCCTCCATTGAAGCACGGGTTCTGTTTGGTGCAGATGTACTCCAGGTTGCTCTGAATGCCCTGGCTGTTTAACAGAGTGGGAGGTATCTCCCCCACCTTCAGGTTGGAGATCAATCCTTGGAAGGGTGGCTCGTACTTCACCGTGCTCGACGTCAGTGCCGAGAGGCGCACATCCGGCGGGATCCCGCCCACAAACAGATCACTGACGACGGCCATTTCCTTCCTCTTCGACTTCACTTCAGCGACTTTTGTCTCCCCGTCCACCATGAGCAGTGTCTCCCGAAAGTTGCGAGTGAGCAATACCATGTGCCAGCGGTCGTCATTCACCCGCGTCTCCATGTGCAGTGTGGCCGGCTCGGCGCAGTGGATGGCAAAGCGCAACTGGAGACGTCCGCCAGCGATCAAAAGCTCCAGGAAGTCACAGTTGCCGCCGTCATCAAGGTAGAGCACCAACGCTTTGCTGATGTTGGTTTTGAGACTGAAACTCAGCTCTCCTACTGATCCGGCCTCCCAGCGCACATAGCGTGCCCACTGGCCGGGGGCGCCGCCAAATTCCAGCATCTTCACTGTGGTGAGCAGGCTGAGGAGGGTCAGAGGCCACAGGGGCCAACACAGAAACCTTAACCCTCTCGTCATGCTAGAGTGTTCCCTTCTCCGTCTAATTCCTTAAAGGTTTATTTTACCACAGCGCTGAGGACTCGCTTCACTGTGGGTAAATGATTTGAATGTAAACAACTATCAGTATATACCAATGAATTGGAAAATGAATAATCCTCACAGGAATCTTATACCAATTTCCCTGGCCAACAAGCGGTTTATCCTCTTCTCTCTGATGCGCTTATTCTTGTCCTTATCCTGACTCTCTCCTTCGTCTCTCCATCAGTTGGTGCCTCCGGGACTGAGGAATAGCGGAGAGTAAAAAAAAGGGGAATATGATAATTTCAATACAGCCTTTCTCTCAAAAGCCTCTTGGTCTATCCTGGACCAAAAATAGAACCTTCGTCTCCAGAATCCAGATCTTGTTGCAATTTCCAGGAAATTTGAGCTCCTGCCAAAAGCTTGGGGGAAAGATTGTGATCTTTCTTCAAGGGGAGTGCAAGCAGAGGAAAATGAGCAAGAGAGGGAGGGCACTGTGGTGGAGAAGGGTATCAGAGTCTGCTGGTGTCTGCTTGAGCATTCGATGCGTTAATCATTTTCACCATGAACCCATTCTCCTCCTTAAACCCGCAGCATGTGAGGATCACGCCGGTATTGTCTCCATGATGATGGTCACCGGTGTTGATTCTGGAAGAAACAACAAAAGAGAGGCTATTAAGGACAAATGATTGAAAAATGATTGAAAAATCACCTCAAGATGATTATTTTTTTATAAGCCAGTGCTTAGTTACTCTCTCTCTCGATATCCAAATTGCTTTGTGTTGCTTCTCCTGCACTGTAGGACACTACTATTTTCATTATGTGCTTTTTACAAAAATACACTCTGCAGTTCAAAGGTGACGCTTTAGAGTTTTTACTGTTCTGAACATCCCAAAAGAAATGAACATCTTATTTCATCTACTTGCTCTCAGCAATGCAATATAAGAAATGTGAACATGTTTCACATCTTTGTTTTGGCAGGAAATACTGTATTTGAACAAGCACAGTCTTCCACACTTTAAGGACACGGTTATGCAAACACACACGTTATTAAATCAAATATGATTGAGAGTGGAGCGCTTCAGAGTCAATGGCATCCTGAATAGCGAGCCGCGACCTGGGGGCTTGACCTAATCCCTAGCCATTAATTCTTGAGTGAGATTTAATTTCCATCACAGAGAATCTACAATTAAAGCAAGGTTCACCCTTGCTCACACTCCCCTGTGCTATTCTGCTCGGCTTCAAAGTGACAACAGCAACGGCGCTGGCATACAAGAGGGGATAGCAGGGAGGGAGGAGAGAAAATATCGAGGAAGAGCAGAGCAAGACAGAGGCTGCATATTCATGATCTCAGAGGGGCAAAGCTTAACATCGATGGAGAAAGATTAGGGAGGACAGCAGGGGCTGGCAGCTGTGCGAAACAGAAAAAGGAGTAAAAAAAAATGATATTGAGGCTATTTTTCTGGAGGCAATGTTCACATTGGTGAGCAAGAGAAACAATGCCGCCTTTCACAGGAATCTCAAGAGGTTATCTGTTCAACATGGGCACTGCTGCACAGACCGGGCTTGGCATTTAAGTGTCTCAGGTTGGGAAGAAACGCATCAGTCCCCAAATATAAGAGAATGTACGTCTGCCCATTGACATTTTTAAAAAAAAAACAACAACTATGGAACAAATGTCAACATGCTTGTAGTACCTTCCTATTTTTAAGTGATGTGCAGCACCTCGAAAACTGAATTCTAAAGCAAAGCCATTCCGGGAAATTTATTCACTGCCTAATCTATTAGTGCAATACAGACAAGATGTTTCAAAGACTTTGATGTACTTTTTCTGTTTATTAACTTGGAAAAACTTCCCTGGTCCTCGAGTTGAGGAGCCAGTCTAAGGCCTGTTTACTCGATATTTTCTAATGAAAAGGCTTAATGTTTATTGCTTTTTGTGCGCTTGTTTACAAGTCAATTGGTGGCCAGAGCCACTAAAAAATAACTCCAAATAGCATTCCTAGCTTCTTCATCTGTCCAGACGAATATCAGTGTCGTCTCATTGTTAATGCATGTTGCACATTATCTTCTTGCATGTGTGTGTGGTTTCATTACAAAAACTACTAACAACGTCCACTAATGGCCCAACATGAGAACTACATAATTTTCAGTATTTCTGCCACTTTCATATAAACAGATGTCGATTTCAAAATGTTGGAGTGTAAACAAGAAATTTTTCTGAAACGACAATGCAACAATGATGCAATATCATGTAAAAGTCCTTGAATAGGTTGCCAATTCAAAGTAGACCGAGATTAAAGGCAGGTATTCAGATGTAGTCACTCTAACAGCAAATCACATTTAATCTACCGTAATTTCGGGATGATTAGGAACACCTGACAGACTATAAGCCTCACTGTCCTAATTTAAGAGGAAAAAGAAAACTACCCGTATACAAGCTGCACCTGACTCTAAACCACGGGTGTCCATGTTGTAACAGGGCAGGAATGTCACTGCAGAAATATGGGGATTGCTTATATTTTCTTCAATTCCTGCAAATCTGTCTTTCATAGTGCTGGAAATTCCTGCACACAGCGCTGTGTGT
>OMNM01002706.1:38421-72173 GCA_900302745.1 Parablennius parvicornis | reverse complement strand
GAAGTCGGCTCCGCCCACCCCGACGATGATGATGGACATGGGCAGTCGGGAGGCGTTGACGATGGCGCTGCGGGTCTGATCCATGTCTGTGATCACTCCGTCGGTGATGATCAGCAGGACAAAGTATTGCTTCGGGAAGACGACGGGCAAAAAAGAACATTTATTTGCTGCACCGGACATCCGGGCGCTGGAGAAAAATCCAATTACTGTCGGCAAAGGTGGGATCAAACATCATCTCATCATCCACTCAGATGCAGAGATTACATGGTGAATTGGTACAAACAGGCCTTTTATGAAGCACTCAGAATGATGCAATAGGATGTTACAGCACACAGGAGGCGACAATGAAAAGGTTTCTTCCTGTTTTTTCTTTTCCACTGTCTCCTCTGCTTGCTCATGTGGAATTGTTGTGTTTCTCTCTGTAAAAGTGCCTTGAAATAACCTTTCTGAATCCTTTATTCAACATTTTTAGTTTTGGGTTTTGTGGTAAAAGAAAGAAGTTCAGACACTCCGTCTCCCCAGCTTCTCCCATATGAAATGAGATATTATTTTTCAATCAGTGTTCGTATATGTGGTGTCCTTTGTTTTGTGCCTTTATTTGTGTGTAATGGACCGTTTGGGGCCTCACACTGTAATAAACAACATGACTTGATAATCCACCTTCTTACATCCATCGGCCTCTTGGCAGATGTGACTGGTGTTTTTAAATCCCTGAATGGTCTTGCCCCACCTGACCTCTCTGAGGTGCTCCACCCCTACACTCCTGCTCGGTGCCTCAGGTCAGCTGATCAGCTGCTTCTGGAGGTACCGAGGTCCAAACTGAAGCTCAGTGGGGACAGAGCTTTTTCTTTTGTGGCCTCTCAGTTGTGAAATGATCTGCCACTGATGGTCAGCCAATCCCCTTCACTGTCCTCTTTTAAACCAATCTGAAGACTCACTTTAACTCCCCGGCTTTTAACCATGTTTGAGACTCTGCGTTTCTATTGTTGATATTCTTATTGTTTTACTGTATTTTATTGCTTACCTATTGTGTTTTTAGATTCTTTACTTTTTATGTGCATCACTTTGGCCTCAGCTGGAGTTGTTTGAAAGTGCTCTATAGATAAATTTGACTTGACTTTTCTTCAGTACAACCTCTCACTTTCCACTGCACAATGGAGTGTTTGACGCAGACAGATGAAGGCGAACCGTGGTGCTCACCGACGCCGTGGTCTGCTGAAGCGCCTGCTTAGCGAAGCAGGCCACATGGTTGATGATGGGGGAGAAGTTGGTGGGGCCGTAGAGTTTCACCTGCGGCAGACAAACCCTGTAGGCTTCCACGACCCCTTCGACACCTTCACGCAGAGAGAAACAGTCAGGAAACCATTAAAACTGCTTCTCTGCTGTAGTGAACGCTGGAATGTAAACTTGGGTGGCGTGCTTCACAGAGCTGCTGTGATCTTCCACCCACCTGGACAAAACGGATTTGACGGGTTGAAGTTGAGAGGAAACTCGTGTGAAACCTGCAACACGACACCAGCTGATTTAACTTCATGTGTCAAGCAGACGTCTAGTGTTTTAATCTGATAAGAAATCCGCCGTGTTGCATATTGTAGGTATTCGTGGAGTCATATTAACAGCCGGGCCTTACCTGCCATGAGGGAGGGATCTGCGCTCCGAAGCCAAAAGCAGGAAACATTTTGTCACTACAAAGAGAGAAAATACAACATGTTATTACACAATTCACATTTTAATGGAAGCACAGTTCACTTGTTCATTCATCAATAAAGATATTCTCTCTCAATTTAATATAGAATTTGAATAAATGCACTGGCACTGAGCCCCTGTGATAAGGTGAAATAAACCTGGAGTCATTTTAGTGCCACACATTAAAAACACAAATAATCCTGCCACAATGTCACTATATCTCTCTGGAGCCGACAAGGTAATGTCCTGCTTTCTAATCCTTCCAAAAAATTATATTTCAAAATATTGCTATTATTTTACCATCAAAAATTCAGCTGCACATGTGCTGAACATTCTGATGAGCTGAAAGCAGCACAGACTCTCTATATATTGAAAACCAAACTTTTTGAACATTACTTTAGGTCATTTGCGTTTATCAATTTAATTTATAAATCTAAATCAATGTATTTGTTTATTTGACTTCTTAATCTCGCCGTCATGTTTCTAATTTACAAATGTAACATTCGATTCAAAGTAGAACGGATCATTAATGATCCTTTACGGGAAAATTGCTTCATTTCAGCAGCGCAAAAACACACCGACACCAACGCTGATCACTCATATATAAACATACATTTTACTAATCGCATTATATATTAACACAAAACTGAAAGTAATCAGTATGCTGTAAGGCGCGTGTGTTGGTAGGATTACTATTTGCCTTGATTGATGAGTTGAACTACCTGTCATAGTCCTGGATGACGTTGCCCACAGACCAGATAGCGGAGAGGTACTCGTTAACGCCCTGAGGACTGATGTAGTGCAGAGACTGAGGAGATTTGGGATCTCCGTTGGAGCCCGTGAAGTCGATGGCCACCTGTTCAAAGGCAGAAAGGCGTAAATGGAAACAACAGATGTAGAAATTGTCGCTTTAAATGGGGCCTTTTTAAAGAGTGCACTCACTGTGAAGTTGATCTGACAGCCTCCCATAATATAATCCAGGAAGGTGTACTCCTTCACAACCTGGCACAGCTTCACGCTCACAACTCCAGAGTTCTTGTAGCCTTTCTTCTTCTGTTTCTTTTTACTGTTGATGCATTCGAACTCTGCCTGTTGAAACCAAATAAGAGATTTCTAATCATTGAATATTGTTATTAAATTGCCATTTAATAACAAAATAAGGAACAGGAGTTTCAAACTGGGCGAGACTTTGAAACATTTTAACAGCAGACAAACGCCCCATACCGGAGAAGTCCGCGACGCCTCCTGGAGGCGTTTCATCGTCGTCTCAAAGCATCCGATGAGGTCGTGTGAGCCGTCGTCGTCATAGTCGTAACACTCGACCTGGCGACAGGTAAAAGCATTTCAAGGAGCTGTTAAATATTAACACTGCGAGAGGGAAACATCTAAACTACAAGCGTCGACACAGAAAAAGAGCCGAGAACAGCATGAACTTCAAATAAATCTTCACACTGGATTTTTTTGGAGTTTCTTCAAAATGATTCACAGACATCTGATGGTAGGAGGTAATGGTTTTAAATCTGGGCAAATAAAAAAAAATAAAATTTTATTAAAAAGTATTTTAGTGCAAATTAATTGCCTGTAACTGAGGCCACTGAGGGTAAATCAAAAAGGTTTATTTTAATGTAATTCATGTGAGCATTCTTAAAGGCTGCACTGCAGATTAAAGTGGATAAAGTTACAGAGGACCAACACATGTTGGACACTCCTTTGTGTGTTCAGGCTTCAGAATGGATTAACTCAGCTTTATTAAAGATTGAGTGAGCAGGCTATGGAGTAGACTTATTGATTGACGCTAAAAGTGACAAAATATCTTCAATTTGGGTCAATTATTCTCTATCTTGAGTTTAACATATTATTGATATCTGTGCGCAAAATGTCTGGACCTTAGAAATCAAACTTTTTTATTCCAGTTATGCTTTGTTACGATACAAGATATCGGAGAAATAATTGACTGTTCACACTTGTGACTGTTGCGTTAAATTGCACGAAAACACATCCGTATCATATCATGTAATGTGAGCCAGATTAAAAGCTTAGTTTCAGTCAGTAAAATGCCCAGAGGGAATATTTAGATATTAAATATACAATTTGCCCATTTCCTTAGTTTACAGTTATTGGATTGGTATTGTAAACAGGGCAGTGGAGATTTACTGGAAGTAGGATGAGAATTTTCTCATCAGCCAAATAAAAATCTTGCTTTAGAACTGGCTGAAACTGTAAGTATGGAATTGTACCTGCGGTCAAACCAGGTGGTCACAGGTTTGACTGGTTAGTAGGTTAGTAGGAGGTAACATGAGAGGTACAGTTCTGTTTTGTTTATCCAGGAACAATTTTAAAAAACCTCTGCAGGTAAATGACAAAAGGAATTTTCTTCAATCTTCCCAAAAATGCTTTACATTTTGGTCATGTTAACTTCTGTCTAACTGAACTACATAAAAATATATACAGCTCTGGAGAAAATCAGTCATCTCAGTCATCAATTTCTGGAGTTTTTTTGATCTTGTGGTAGAATTGTAAAAATAAAAGAAAATGCCTAAATTGTCTGTTGAGACACAAGAATCTATTTGTCTGCTTTCTGGTAGTTCTTCCAGTTTGTGATGATGACTTATGATTAGAGTGAACGGTTTGAGAGGTTTAATCTAATCCAACTGATGAAACAAAGTCAAGAAAGCCATAAGATTACACTCCTTAAACCATCAATGTATCCAAACTGGAGGTAAACAAACCAGGAGAGACAAACGACATGCAAACGTGAAACTACAAAAAACCAGCAGCTAAAACTGAAATGAGTCCGTTCCAGACAAATGTTTCTATGACAGAACTGATTTGGACGGAGGGCTGCAGATACCTGCCGGGGCCCGACTTCCATTCACACACATCACCGAGTAAGTGATGAAAGATGAGAAAGACAAACGCTACGGCACACTGAGCAACTCACTTTTCCTGCACGCTGGGGAGCTGCCTCCTTCCTGACATGATCGCTTCAGAGGTTAAAAAAATATATATCATGAAGCTCGAAGTAATCAAGTATTCACACCGGCACATGGAGATGTCTGAGAGGAAGAGCCAGCCACTCGAAGGCTGCATTCACGTCGTATATATGCAAAATCTGACTGACGAGGCAAAATACATTCTCGAAAGTTTACCTTTATGGATTTGTCCAAGTCTCCTCCGCAGAGCGCCTGCAGCGGGATTCGAAAGGGCTTCCATGTTGGGTTGAGGTTGTTCTTCACCACCTGAAAACAACATTAAGGTAAATCATGACCTGACACATTTTCACTCCCTCTACCATCTCCTCATTCACACGTATTCTATCCTGAATTTAATGGCCTTTATTTCCCCTTTTAGCCCAATTGAACAATCAGTTCCCACTGGAAAGTTGCATTTAGAGTAATAGCACTTGTATAAACCAACCATGCAAATATCAAGTGTCTGCAGATTGATTATTTGCGCCTGAGTGGCTTCAGTTGTGTAAAAAGCGAGTGCAGAGTTAGTAACTCTGCTTCTGCGGGAGACACTACAGTGCTCAGGTTTCTGCAGCAGTGACCTGGTCCAGATCCAGAAGTGAAAAAAAAAAAAACGTTTGCAGCCAAGATCAGTACACCCTGCATCTGATTTAGTTCCCCTAGGCCAATGCACTGCAATATGTCAAACCCAGAGTGAAAAATCTTTGTCAATCATTGGTTCCTCTTTTCACATATGTGTGAAATCCAAAAACGGAATTGTGAGTTAATCGGCAAACATCTTAAATAATGTCCACGAAATTCATGACGCTTTGTGGTTTTGTGGCACAACTGATAGAGCGGCTGTACTTTCATGTTGCGTGTACCTCAGTCCTGTGAGCGAGCTGCCAACCAGTTCCCGTCTGCTTGTAGAACTCCAGGTAAGGGTCAGACTTCCCAAAGAAATCCTGTACGTAAAAAACAATTAATGAGTAACTAAAAATGTGTCGGAGTACAAGAAAGTAAAAGAAAACTTTTACGATTTTTGAATCAAGTGATACCTTGTTGTCCAGCTTCCTTGCCTCCACCTCGAAGTTCGCCACTCTGTTGTCTTTTATTTCCTCTGCATTGATCTACAACAACAAAAAGACAAAATTATTCAATGACTTCGCACAACAGTTGCGCCACTTTGGCGTTCTGTGACACTCACAGTGATGGTGCCTTTTCCCGCAGGCTTCTTGTTCTTCAGGACAAGAGGTCTGGTAAATGTTTTACTGGATACCACCTAAGACCAAATAAATACACAAAGAAATAAAAAAAAAAAACATTGATAAAGAAAAGCAGCAAACTGAATAAGTTCAGTCAGAAGTAGCGGAGTACAACACATCAGCTTTTAGACTACAAGGCAAAAAGACAAGGTAACCACACAGAAACACCGAACGCAATCTCACACAGAAAGACTTTGATCAGTTAATTGTGAAGCCAAGAAATAATGGTGGCATGAAGAAAGGAGAACCCTACCTGACCCAGGGTGCACTCCAGTTCTCCCAGGAAGTCATCATCGCTCAGATCGATCGTCTTGTTGTCTATGTCGTAAATCCCAAACTTCAGCTTCTGCACAATCTCAAAGTAATAATCAACGACAAACCTCTTGGCGAAATTCGGGTTGAGGCAATTCTGGACTTGTTCTGTGCGGCCCAACTGTTGAGAAAGATCCAACACGGGGGTGTGTGATAAATAACGGTGGCATAAACTTTTCCTAATCACTGATAAACATGGGGTGACGAAACAGCAAATGTAAAAATCTACTTCTAGAGGTTAAAGGTTAGTAAGTTTTTCATTGTGACAGCGTCAGTTACGTGAGCCACCACACCTAAAGATAGGTTTGTAATGCGTTTTATTTTCTATGCACAAATGCATCTTTTACTTAGATCCTCTACAACTCCAGCAAGAAGACAATTCACACATCAAACATGAACTGTGTTCAGCATGCTGACCTCATACCACTGGTTATTTGTGCTGTTCATTAACAGCACACACAGGGGGTCCGACTTGGAGCCGATGTCTTTGTCCAGGAGGTTGTGACAGGAGACAGTCAGCTCCACCTTGGTGACACACTGTGCAGCCATGAGTGACCCAACGAGCTGGAGAAAGAAACAACATTGAAGGAGAGAATAACAAATATAGACACGCAGGTTCTACAAGCTTCATTCACATGTGAATAACATTAAAATGACAATACAATCAATTCACACTGTAAAATATATTATATCATATCGTTACAATGATTATACTGTTCAAGATCAGAGACGTTTTAATATATATATATTCACATTTAAGCTTGTATTTGTAACCAAACTATAGTTTGAGATTCAGATGTTTTTAATATTAAGACACTGACACTACAAGTAAATACTTTACCATATACTCCAACAAGAGGCACAGAAATAGCATATATTCCGGGTTTTAACTGTGGTACACTGTGTATTTTCAACACAGTGAGTAACAGTACACACCTCGTCCCAACATATGAAACTAAATTCAGCTAATTACTTCAATCCGCATTACACTGTAAAACAAAGGTGCCGTTGTCGGAAAAGTCCAGTGAAACACGACAGTCTCGTGGAAAATGTGACAACTTGGAGATGACTTACAGAGGGTGGGAAGAGAACAGAAAGTAGAGGAAGAAAGTCCCAAAACACACGGCAGCGAACGCGGAGCTAACAGCCTAACAGGGCTATTAGACGGCGAACCGAGTTAGCGGATAGGCTACGTTCACTTACGTATGTTTACGAGGCTGGAGAAAAAAACAATTTACCTTTCAAAGAGTAAGTCAGAGAACTGCACGAAGGAAACAAAATTTACCCTGAAACTACTGGATGTGGTTTGGCCCAACCCGCTAACGTCAGTCGTCCTAATGAGACACAGCCGATGTTACGGATTAACTGGTTTCCCCGTTGACTGAAGACACACTTCCTGTTGCGTCCGTCGTTGCCGCGAGCAACAGCAGTTGTTTAAATGAGACTCGCAAAAGGCACCACACTTTTGACATGTATTGTAAGTGCGGTTAAACGGTGTTCGCCAGGATTGCTACTGATTTCTGTTGGGTTTTTACACCTGCTGTTGACATAGCAGATACAACGGCCGCGAAAGAATGTTCGTCACCAGCTAACAGGGAAACCAGCTAATCCGAAACACCCAAACCACGCCCATCATAAACAGATTAAACGGGAAAAAAAACACCACGGGAAGTTATTTTTTATTCTAAATAACAAAGAAAACACTGAAAACGAAATAAAAATACTTAAAGTATTTATTAAGATTATAAATTATTTTAAATTCTAAAGGTGGACAGTCAGTGTATGAGTCTTTATGATGCCTTTCATTTATGTTACTTAATCATTAAACAGGACTATTACATAACACCAGAGGTCACTCAAACACAACTATATATATAGTTGTGTTTGAGTTGTGTAAGAGCACAACTATTATTACATACTTTAATTCCTATAGAGTTCAATCAAAAAGCCTAAAAATATCCAAAAAGAGTGAAAGTACTCATCTCTGTTTAAAATAATGTAATTACACTTTCTCTGTAACATCAATACATGGCTCAATTCAAAAGGAATCCTGCACCTGAAATGCATATTGGCCAAATGTATATAAAAGTGTATTTGTTCAATGTTTTATGCTTTGAGTCAAGTGACAACAACAGTGTGACAGGTTCAATAAAAACATAAAAACGACATTAACGTGAAGCACTTGTACCTTTAAGTGAGGTACAATCACCCAAAAGATGATCCTGGAATAAAATAACAAACCACACATATTTTCAATCCAAGGTTTCTTTAAAATACTGTAAGATTTATTTCATAACATGATATGAAAGCAGGATAAACATAAACAACATATTTGTAATCATTTTAGATTTTAGATTTAGAAGTACATGTAAGTCTAATCTGAATATCGTGCTTGTTAGATCTTTTTATTTGACTTGCATATTTATATATATATAGATATATGTGTAAAGTACTGATTAAATCAACATCATGACATGACAAAGACGTGCATAACATAAGGCAATGGTTCAGATCAGTGTAAACAACAGCTCAACAACAGATTTACAAATACACTAAGAGAACTGCATTTTTAATGCCATCTGTAAAGTGAACGTGGCTATCTTAAGACAAAGTGAACAAGTGACATACGTATATGGTGTTAAATGAAGCACTTCACGGGCACCAATCAATCTAAAGGTTTGTATAGGAGCACTGAGCAGGCACGTAAGATCACATACTGTATAGAAATGTTTTTGTTTTTGTTTTTAACACAAAAAAAAAACTGGTACAAAACAACAAAAGAACAACAGGTTTTGTAGTGTCAAATCTACCAAAAAGGTAGACTTAAGCAAACATCCCATTATATAGAGATCAATCCTGTAAACATTACTCAGACATACCTGGATTGTATTTTGAAAGCTATCGTTTTGAGATGTTTTGTATATTTATGTTCCATAAAATGCAACAAGAGGTGGCAAACAAAGATTAAAAGATAAAGAGAAAAATGTGTCCAGCCCTTTCCAGTAGACGTCTGATTGACAGACTAATGAGATGGATATTATTAGCTGCCTCACTTCTTCCACAAAGAACTCTTAGGGAACATTAAATTTAAGAAAAAAAAAAAAGGCATAAAATTTAGAAATGCTTAGATTTTTGTTGATTCTGGCACTTCAGTCACATAAAGTGATAAATAAGTGTCACTGTTAATCCTACATTAATAAAAGTGGTTTAATTTTTTTTAATGGCGCTATATGGCTTTTACACTTCACTATATTGTGCCAGTGTGTGTGTTGTGTCTAACACATGGCATGCGACACACTAACATGGCCCCAAGCTTTGGTTAATGACAAACGAGTAATACACATCTTCAGGTTTTGGGGAAACTCGCCTGCTGATGTCAAGTTTGAAAACGTTCACTTTGAGTGTGGAGGTTAGTTCTCTGAATGCATCACAGTGGAGGCGGCGCCGACGCCGAGAGGTCGGAGAGGGGAATGTCACCCTGCGGAGGCTTCAAATTCATGGTATTGAAGAAGCTGGTCACCTGACCTGGGACCTCGGCCAGGACGCTTTGAGCAAGGGCTTCTTGAGGACACTGAAAAGGAGGAGAGGCGATGGGGTTGTGCATTAGCAACAAACTGATTTCAAGAAACTGTGAATCAGTGTTCATGATGCAAGATCAGAATAAGAAGCAGGTAAGAGTTCATTCAAAAAAAACCAAAAACCATTGCGTCATGATATACGTTTCTTCCTGGTTAAATAGAAAATAAATAATAAATATGAGTGCACATGCACACATTACATCAGGGATGTGTGATCGGAGTCGGGAAATAATGGCACAATATCGATATTAGTATAAAGGTATGTGCAATAAATCCAGGTCCAGTCGGATTTAGAAAACATATATATAATAATAATCAAAATTACTACATTTCCTGTTTGATTAGTGCGGAAATTCAGATCCGAGCCACAGATTGAGCTGCATGTGATTTGTGTATCTTTGGCTTTCTGACTATTAGTCACTGATGTAAGATATGTAAACACTATTAAGTCCACAATTTCCACCGAATAAGTGATGTAATTTGTGTGCCTATAAAATATTTTGTCTTGCCTTGTTGATCTAACAAAAAGTGAGGCCGTCAATACCTCTGGCTCACTGTAGGGTGCAGTGCTGTGCACACAAGTTGATGCTGATGCACCGTTTCTCTGAACAGATACAAATTTGACCAGCTCATACCTTACTTGTGTGTGTGTGTGTGTGTGTGCGTGTGTGTGTGTGAGTGTGTGAGTCGTGGATTCTGAAATTACATGTCAAAAACAATCAGCAGTTCGACTGCACGTCACTGCATGACGCTAAAACAATAGAGTGGGCAGCTCGAGCACAACTATTATTACAGACTGCATCACTTTTAAAGTCTGTTTTTGAAGTTGAAACTGTGGTGATTCATTTCATAAAACACTCCGTTATGTGACGCGTGATTCAAAATTAGCATATGACTGACTGATAAAAAGCCTCAGTCATGCTAAAATGGTTTTTAATGCTTGTTTTTGAAATTAGTATGTTAGTTTGCAATGAGTGTAAAAGTAGAATAATATGGGAGTTACAACTATTTCAGCCTAGGAAGAGTGAGTGAAAGTTGTGAATGACTACAAATATATGTAACAGATTTAAAACAAAATGTTTCCTACATAATAAAGAGCCAACAAGGTTAAAGCTTAATTAGTCTTTCTTCATCAGTGCGATGATGAATCAAACTCTAAAGCCTCAAGTTTGTTTAATCAGCAGGCGAACCCTGCACTACAAGGGCAAAGCTTCTACATTAGCATGCATTCTTGCGTTCATGCCTCGTCGCCTGTAGGCCGCACAGACCAACGGTGCACGAGGGCACGATGCCTCACGTCCGGTGACCCGTGAATGCATGAAACAAGAAAACCCTGAAAAAGCAAGGCTGCCTCAGCAGGAGAACTATGTGGCTGTGGGCTGAGTGCGGGGACGGGGGTGGGGATAGGGTGAATGAGCCGGTCGGGGTGCGCCTACGTTTCTAGGAAGGACTGGGTTCGCTGGGGGGCTTCAGGTCAAATAAATTGAAGAAGGAGGCCACTTGGTCAGGCAACTCTGCCAGAACGCTTTGTGCGAGGGCTGCAGTGCCAGCCTGAAATAAGATGTGCAGACATACACATGTGTGCAGCATTTCAGGATTTTCAAGCAGCTTAGCTGGACAACAAATACACACAAAAAAAAAAAAAAAAAACATTTTTTTTTTTTTTTTTTTTAATGTACACGGTCTTACGTTTTGGAACTGTCTAAACGGCACAAACTGCACGATGTCCCGCATGGCGGCGTCTCCGGTGGCTGAGCGCAGAATCCCATCGTCGCCGTCCAGGAACTCCATGGCGGAGAAGTCCGCCCCGCCCACCCCGACAATGATGATGGACATGGGCAGCTGGGAGGCCCGCACGATGGAGCTGCGCGTCTCGTCCATGTCGGTGATCACGCCGTCGGTGATGATCAGCAGGACAAAGTATTGCTTTGAAAAGAGGAGACGGATCAGCTCAGTGGAAGCGTTCCCACCTTGTTCGGCGGCATCTGGCAACACAAAAGCCAAAGATACAAACTGAAGGGACGTGATTCAGAAGAGGAGAGAGAACAAACTCACAGAGGCAGTTTGCTGCTGCATGGCCTGTCTGCTGAACTGGGCGACGTGGTTGATGACGGGGGAGAAGTTCGTGGGCCCATAAAGCTTCACCTGGGGCAGACACTGCTGGTAGGCACTGACAACACCCTCAATCCCTGGAAACACACACAAACCGCAGCAAAGTCACACCACTTATGATACGGGGTTTCCAAACAAACAGGATTAATTGGGATTTTTTTAATGAGATGATAAATAGACTCCACTTATAATATATAGTGAATAGTTTCCCCATCAGTAAATCTTGGATATTATTCTCATTTTGTAGTTATAAATCAACATCTGACAAGTCTACAAAGTGAACTTTAAGCTTTATACACATCTCAAATGTGGGTGATACAAAAATTAAAAAAAAAAAAATCACCATGATGAGAAAACTGTTTATCTAAAGATTGTATGAGTGTATTTGAACTATTCATGATGGATCCTTTCAATTTTCAAGGATTGTTTGATAATATAAACCATATTTTTGATTTATAAAAGTTAATGCACAGTTAATAAATTGCTGAAAATTGTTGGAAAGAAAAAAAAACACTTTTGAAGTGGAGATCACAAACCTAAACAAGAAAAGCTGAAACATTTGCAGTCGTCATTTGGTGAATGAGGAAATACAAGACAAGCCTTGGAATACACTCATCTGATTATCGGACATCTTCATTTGTTCATCTGATATGTGTTGTAGTTGGAAATTAGAAGCACAACAAGAAATGGATGTAAACGTGTGAAGTTTTTTTCATTCATTGAGTTTGCGTTGAACTATGGAGAGGTCTGATATAAAACACTTTATCCAAAATTGCCAGCAATTTATCTGACTCATTTACTTAACAAGTCTCTTATCTTTATTTCCAGAATGTGGCATCATATCAGTCACGTATCGCACTGTCTGTAAACGCAAAACACAAACGCCACTGCTGCTATTTTCCCACATGACCTGAACAATCGCTCATCTGCAGCAGTGTGCGTTCACATCTCCCTGAACGTTTATAATTACCTTCGCAAAAAGGATTGGCTGGGTTGAAGTTGACGGGAAACTCGTGGCTAACCTGGAAATAAGACACACACATTAATCCCCAAAACGAGGCTCTGTGCCGTGGCTTGATGGTAACGCCGATGCTAAGGCAGGAAGTTTCATATATGCACCAAAGTAAACATTAAAAGTCATAAGTGCTACAATTACCTGCCAGCTGGGAGGGATCTGTGCTCCAAAACCAAGAACCGGGAACATTTTGTCACTACCGAAAGAAAAACACAAAAATAATTCTCGTCTTGTGACATTCAAAATGGGAAATTTTCGAATAGCGAGTGTCATGCTGTCTGGCATTATTCTTACAGTGAACAATATCCAACATGTAACGAAATAATTTAAGCCGTAAATCCCTGCTCTGGCTCAGTTCCCATCAGCTCACATGCTGCATATAGTGTTTTCATCCTGCTTAATCCATCTGGATTGACAGGAAGTGTTGGTCAGGTGGCTGCTGCAGCTCTCCCTTTTGGATTTTTATCTCAACCCTGTTAAACGATCTGCGGCGCAACACTTTGTGGGGAGATGGGGGTTTTTAAATTGTTTGAGGAAAACGATCAGGCTGATTGAAGACATAAAACCAGCAGGTGAAACAACAGTTTTAAAGTAGTGAATTAAAAAAAAAACAAAAAAACAACAAAACACTGGGGCACATTCTCTTCTTTCTAACTCTCAAATCATCCAAACCTGTTAAAACGACCTGCGGTGCAACACTTTGTACGGAGACGGGAGTTTATAAATTGTTTGAGGAAAACGATCAGGCTGATTGGAGACATAAAACCAGCATGTGACACAGCGGTTCTGAAGTAATGAATTAAAAAAAAAAAAAAAAAAAACCACTGAAGCACATTTTCTTCTTTCTCCCTCTCAAATCCTCTTTTCCCATTTCTTCTAATTACTTTCCCTGACTGCCGCTGCAATGGAAGGAAAATACATCACCAAGCACAAGTGGCAAATCCCTTCAATCCTGTGTAATAATTGTTTTACCTGTCGTAGTCCTGGATGACGTTACCGACTGCCCAGATGGCCGCCAGGTATTCGTTGAAGCCGTTTGGGTTGATATAGTGGAGAGACATGGGGGACTTGGGGTCGCCATTGGAGCCGGTGAAATCAATAGCGATCTGGCAAAATGGGAGAGCTATGCAAAGTCAGAAGTCGGAAAATTGGGAATTCAGAGAAATATTCAAGCTTAACATAACTCTCTTCCCTTACAAACATACATGAAATACTTTTATATCCAATATGTGAAATGCATTTTTTTTTTCCCTTCATGTGTTGCTATTACAAATCCGTAAACACTGAGCTGATGATGTAATGAACGAGGCAGTAATCCAGCTGAATTTGCAATGGAAACTTCATTTAGTGTAAAAAGGGTGTGTGGCTGCTCGCTGTGATCACACCAGAGCAGGAACATGAAGTGGCAGTAAAAATACTCTGAGTTACAGTTATAGTTTTAAAAATGTCTCAAGTTATGAGCTGGAGGAGGTTGTTTTGAAAGCTGTGGGCCAGAAATCGTCAAGTCCAACGCTTCTTACTCTATTATTAAGCAAACATAAGTGAGTAAGTAGTTTGTGACTTGAGGCATTGTATGTACTAGTAACTACAGCTGAGTAATGCATGTTTTGGGCAACTTTGACCTTTGAGCTCTTGTTTAATCTTGGAATAAACGCAGACAGGATAATCTAACCCATAAAGCTGTGTCACCTATTCCATTGCGTCCCATTGGAAAATAATAGCCATAAATATGACACACTGCTTTTTAAATTTTTGTTGAAAACTCAACGTTAGTGTATCAAGGATTACATTCTGTTCAACTTGTGTCATTTATAACAATTTGTTATACTCACCGTGAAGTTAATCTGACAGCCTCCCATTATGTAATCCAGAAAGGTGTACTCCTTTATTATCTGTTAACAAATATTGGTCACAAGAAATCGCTTAAAACATTCAGACAAATAAATAAATAGCTTTGACAAGAGGCCAAGTATAAAATGTGTAGACTTAATATTTTCGTATAATTTCAAAAAGATGTATATAGTACACGTAAAAAAAAAAAAAAAAAGGTAACATCAGGTATCAAAAACTGGCACCTTGCACTGCTTGACGATGACGACGCCGGAGTTTTTGTATCCTTTCTTCTTCTGTTTCTTTTTGCTGTTGATGCACTCAAACTCAGCCTGTTCAGGTGGGAAACATATAAACATCACGATACACATTTACCGGCAAAAAACGTCTTAAAAAATGCAAACGCAGGGCTCACGGCATATGATTGTGACGCCTGCTGGATTTGGCTGAGTGTCGTCTGAAAGGATCCGATGAAGTCGTGAGACCCGCTGTTGTTGTAGTCGTAACAGTCCACCTGTGGGACGCGGAGCAGAGGCGACGCGGTCACTCACTTCTCAATTTGATTCTGCGTCAGCGGCACGTCGACAGTTGAGTGGAAGTCAAACAAGATGAGAGAGAAGCATGCCGAGCGTGTGAAGCTTCGATTGTAAGCCGACACCCTGACGCTACCGGAAAACACACACACAGGCCGTCTAAACTGGTAAAAATGACTCGAGAACTCTGTGAAAACGGGACGTCTGAGCAAACGGCAGAGTCTGAACATGTAGAGAGAACAGGGAAAGACAACGTGAGACACTGGTATGGAGCAAACCAGTGCAGCCAGGACAAACTGTGGGATGCTACAGTAAGACTACATGTAACAGCTAAGAAAGCTCATGGGGGAACTAAAAGAAGGATCCATCTTAACGGAAAACGTTTTAGAAAGTTGGCCCTTTGGTGAACTGTTTATGCCAAATTCATCCTCATCCCATTGTTCAAATCCCTCACATGCTGATTGACAGTAAGTTTATCATCTGAAGGTTTGATATACTACACTATAATATTTGAATGATCAACGTTTAAAAAGTTCACCAAGAGGGTCAGACTCCTGAAAATCTGAGTGTCTTCCATTAAGAGGGATGGAGATGCGTCTCGGACGTCAACCTGTCCTGTCTGGAGACTCAGCATCCTGCACGTGGAGAGAACTCACTGTGTCGACACTTTGACTCACATGTGCTGTCCAGTGGAAAGCAACTCTTCCTGATAAGATTGCTTCGACAAGAGTTAAAAGGATGGAAACAAAAAAAAAAAAAAACAGCACATGTAAACTAATTACGTTTTTATATGTGTAACAAGGCTGTGAGCGTCTTCACAATCTGAGGCAACGGATAAAACAAGAGGTTTTCTCATAGAGTGTGGGCGGTGAACTCATTTTAGTTCAGCGGCCACATGTAAACATACACTTTTCTTTGTTGTGGTGCAGACAATATTTTAAGAAAAAGTCAATATTTTCTGAAATCTGAACAAAAACGACAGTAATATCAACACAAAGCCAATTTGAATGATTAAATTATACATTATTTTCATAGCGCTAAATACAGGACAGTCATTTCAAAGCACTTTTACAAAGAAAAACCCAAGGAGCAAGCAAAAGTGACTGCGGAAAGAAAAAAAAAAGGTTTTTAAAAGTAAGAAACCTTTGTAAAATACAGTAAAATGTCTACAAAAACATCTATCGACTGTTGCTTTTTGCAGCCTTTTGCATGCCTGTCTTTACAAACACACCCTGACAGTATGGCCTGAGGGTTAGTTTTAAAGCAGTGAGTATGTTTAGTGTTCCATTATGTCCGTCACTCTCTGACGAAACAATCAAAAATATGCTTCAAAACTCATTTTCTATTAAATTACCACATTTGATTCTCCAGCAAAAGATAAGAATACAAAGCGCACCTATGTATTCAAACCTCGTATTTATAAAATGTGGCATTAAAGGAGGGGAAAAAAAAAAAAAAACCCTAATCTTCACCTTAATAGGCTTCTCTACGTCGCCTCCGCACAGCGACTGCATTGGGATCCGAAACGGTCTCCACACTGGGTTCAGGTTGCTTTTCACCACCTGCGCAACAGAAACAGGAATTCATCACTATGGCTCAAGTTGGAATTGTTACAACACGTTGTAAGTTCACTTCCTAATAACCCGTGAGTCAGGGAGTGTGGAGAACGTTGGCGTACCTCTGTCCTGTGAGCTAGCTGCCAGCCAGAGTCCGTCTGCTTGTAGAACTCCAGGAAAGGGTCCGACTTTCCAAAGAAATCCTGTAAATAAATCATTAAAAAAAAAAATAAATAAAATTGCTGTCTGTCTTAACACTTTTAGACACAATACGTTTTTTGCCAAATTCTATGTAAATATCTTAAAGATGGTCCCCGTTCCTTGCTACTCATTTCATTACACCTTGAGGCCGTTTCATTATAAACAAGCAATATTCAAATTTTATTGACAAACTATTACTTAGTATTAAAACAAATTGTACAACAAAAGTATTGGAAGCGTGATGAAAATTTTCAAATTTGCTATTTAAAAAACTATAAGCTTAACACCTGTGACAGTTGCATTTATATAAGACCTTCCTGTATGAAGTTTGCATGTTCTCCTTGTGCTCATATGGCTTCTCTCCAGATATTCCTGTTTCCTCCCACACGCCAAAAAAAGATCTGAGGCTCAACGGTAACTGTGAAGTTAATATTGAAGTCTTGAGTCTAAAACTAAACATAAGTACCTTTTTGTCCAGTTTTCTGGCTGCAGCTTCAAATGCAACAACTCTGTTGTCTGTTCTTTCTTCTGCACACACCTAGAAAACATTATAAAAATACACACTCACATCAAATCCAGAAAATGCCGTCCCACATGTCCTCACCTCCCTCAATGGAACATAAACTCACAGTAATGGTTCCTTTTCCTGCCGGTGTCTTGTCCTTCATCAGAAGCGGTTTTGTTAGTTTCCTTGAGGACACAACCTGGAGAGAGAGGCACGTTCATTAGACACATTATGTTGCGCCGTCAACCAGCAGCACAGGAGAAGCAGGGTGAATGAAGCGAGGGGTTAACCTGTCCCAGCGTGCACTCCAGCGCTCCCAGGAAGTCGGCGTCCTGCAGACTGCAGTTCTCACTGTCAATGTCGTACACTTCAAACCGCAGCTTCTGCACCATCT
Organism: Parablennius parvicornis; assembly: GCA_900302745.1. Taxonomy (NCBI): domain Eukaryota; kingdom Metazoa; phylum Chordata; class Actinopteri; order Blenniiformes; family Blenniidae; genus Parablennius; species Parablennius parvicornis. The sequence goes on along the minus strand of OMNM01002706.1, from coordinate 54,238 downwards.
CAAAGTAGTAGTCCAGAAGGAGACTCTTGGAAAACTTTGGATTAAGGCAGTTCTGGATTATCTCTGTCCGGCCAATCTAACATCAGGGAAGAGAGGAAAAAATACATTCAGAAAATTGCCCCATATATAAAATGATTAAAAGTTAATCCTCAATAACAAGCTGGTTCCTCGTACCTCGCTCCAGTGGGGTCCCGAAGTGTTCATGAGGAGCACACACAGCGGGTCCGACTTCGAGAAGGTGTCCATGTCCATCAGGTTTTCGCAGGAGATGTTCAGCGCCACCTTGGTGACACAGTTTGCAGTGGCACTGGGACCCGGAGCAACCACCGCCATCGCAGCCTTGAGGACACCCAGTACCAGTACACACAGATTTAAACACAGGAAAATGGAAAAGGACACTGGAAATAATACACCCACCGATCAATGCGGTGCACTAACAATACACAGAGGAGAAGAAAGATTCCTTTTATTATTAGTACATATATTAATAGTACATACCGATACCTTACAAAATTTACAAAGATGAGTTGAGACTTTTTATGAATGTATCCTCAAAGTTTTAGATTAAATATGATAATTTCCAGCTTTTATACTTTAAGTGAATTTTAAAAAACAATCAAATCGAACATGCATACGTTTGGAGGGATGAGACATGCAGCCCACGGTGTGTGCCTGAGAAATAATTTTGTGTGGTGATTTTCTAAATAAGTCTCTGGATTTTTTAATGATGACATGTGGTCTGTTAATGCGTTATTGTGGTCTGTATCTAACCCAACATAACGCTGGCATCAGAAGCCATGCCGACTATGAAGCACATTTGCTGCTGGATAAAACAGGAAGCCACGATCTGGAATAGTTCCTCCAACAATCTGAAAATATGGCTGTGAGGTAAAGTGAAGTGGTGACTCTCAATTGTCTGTAGATGTGGATGTGAGATTAATAGCCAGCAAATACCACTTGAGGTGGTAGATATGATCGGATTAGCTTAGATGACTTTATAGTCAATGTATATGAAATCCAATAAAAATTCAGTTGGCAGTCTGACAGTAGCAGCATTACATTCAAAGAACATGAAACACACATATAAATATGTATACAAGGAGAAGATGATAGATGGAAGACTAACTGACTGAATAAATACACACTTAATGACCATGTTTTGATGGAAATTCACTCCTTTTGTGAAGCATTTACACCCATCAAATCCGTCAGCTGCTGGTTAAGGTGTGAGCAGGAGAGTAATAACATGAATTCAAAGGTAGTGACAGAGGTAACCAAGCCCTGGTTAAGTTAACTTAACATCTTAAAATCTTGAAGAAACGACACTTAAAAAAAAAAAGAAGAAGAGAAAAGGAAAAAGTGTCCTCCGTCTTTAAGGCAGCTAGCTCCGTTATCTGGAGGGAGTGTCTTCCAAACACAGTTACATGACGACAAGAAAAGTACGTAACACTTCACTGGCGGAAACCTTCGGGAGCACATAGAGCTTCGAGTACGTACATTTTAATGTTGTTACGATGCTGTAGTATGGGAGAGTTTTAATCTTACCGTGAGAGTTGTCTCCTGTTAGCCTCGAAAAGAGGGACGAGCCACAGCTAACTGTGACTGGAGTGGGCGGGGCCCAGCTGACGGCGCAGCCTTCTCCTTCTGTGGTGTCCTGTGGAGGGGACGGATTCCAAAGACGCCACACTGCCCTCTTCTGGCCAAAATGAACCACTGCAGCTGACTACCGATCGATTTATTATTAAAATTATGTAAACACAAAAATATTTAAAGGGGGATAGTGTCATCCTTACAGCATGCTTGGACGGCCCACCTTTATTTATTTTCTTCATCTGCACAAAATAAGAACATACAACAGAACTAAAACAAGATGAAGCCAAAATGTGCAACACAAGAAAGAAGCACACGTTTCCGCTCCGTCAATGAACTTCAATGGAAATTAAAGTTTTAAATAAAGAATGAACAACAAATAGAGAAAAAAAGAAGTTAATAAAAAACAGTCACCTAAACAACACAACATATCAACATGGAATCAGTGAGACATTTGGAAATAAATAATTTAGCCTTCAAGAGGGAAGAAGATTAAACGAATTTATTTCTCTTACACCACTCATACACAAAACAATTCACAGTGTGTTACGGGGAAATAAAGGAAACATAAAACAAAGCCATTAGGAATCTTATCTATAATTAAGATTACACAATACCATAATATTAGCAGCTACACACAAATGACAAAGCATATAATGACAGTCATATAAAAACAATATGATGCAACAGTTACAAAAAAGAATACAAACAATAACAAAACCAATACACACACATCTCATACATTTGCTATAGTTAATTATGCTTCTATTGTTTTATCATGCTATACATGCTGTCATATTAATTGGCTACAGGGAAGAATACTTGGTACTTAAGTAAAAAAGCAACTTCTTATTCGACCCCATTCAGTGAAAATGTTTCAGTTCTGAAATGCAGTCAGGCACAAAAGTTCAAAGTCAATTTTAGAATTAACTTCAGGCATACAACATCTTTTAATAGGGATCTTGATGTTTTTTAGTGGCACTTATTGTGGTTGGTTGGTTGCTTGATTTTTGAAAAAATTCAAAGGAAACTGGCATCCAACTTTTAATAAAATTACCTTCAGTTAGAGCCGGATATTTTGTCTTTGGATATTTTTGTTACCAAGGCAATTCTTTTTTTAAACTAGTTAAATCACATTGTAAACTCTTCTCTGCATAGTGTTAGTGTGTAACTATCCTCGTTCATGTACTCTACATGCATTAAATACAGAAATCATCTGGAGCTGACACAAGACAAGAAGTACACCTGATGTACTGCCGATAGTTTCAGCTTCTTTTTTTTACTTTCTTTCTTTCTTTTTTTTTTTTAAGACGCTTCATAATCACCAAACATTCTGGGAGGCTTCAATTTGTACGAATTGAAAAACGAAGCGAGCTGATCGGGGAGTTCGGCCAGGACACTCTGGGCCAAGGCCACGCTGCTTCCCTGCAATGACAGAGACACTAGTTACAAGTTGATTGTATATCGTGTTCAAACGAGCAATTCAACTGTGTCTGCTGGTGTCAGATGGACACGGCGGCCACGATCATGTCCAGCGCCACTACTGTTCAGAAAGAAAGAGTCAATTTTGTCTGCCCTGATTTCACCATTTACACGTGTTGATGTGATTACTTCCCAATATGTGACCCAAAGTTGTGGTGGAGCTGTGACGTACCTGAAACTGTCTGAAAGGCACGAACTGGACGATGTCTCTGGAGGCGGTGTCGCCGTTTGGAGCGGTCAGCAGTTTGTCGTCGCTGTCGAGGAACTCCATCGCGCTGAAGTCGGCGCCTCCGACGCCCACGATGATGATGGACATGGGCAGACGAGACGCCTCCACGATGGCGGCGCGCGTCAGGTCCATGTCGGTGATCACTCCGTCGGTGATGATGAGGAGCACGTAGTATTGCTGCACACCGAAAAAAATTAAAAGATCAAAATCAGTAGCTCCGGAAAGTTCAACTTTGTATCGTTGGGAGCTTAAACCGCAAACATTACATTTACTTTTGGACCGAATCACTCACTAAGGCCATTTTCTGCTGCATGGCTTGTCTGGCGAAGCAGGACACGTGGTTGATGATGGGAGAGAAGTTGGTGGGACCCCAGAACTTCAGCTGAGGTAGACACTGCTGGTAGGCCTCCACCACACCTTCAATACCTTCAACACCAGAAGTGGAGCTCAGAACAGAAATATTACTTTATAATAATATTAATACTAATACCAATACCAATACTAATAATAATAATGATAATGAACCAAATTTCTGCAACGAGTCCAGTCTTACCAGCGCAGAACGGATTTGATGGATTGAAGTTGACAGGAAACTCGTGTGAAACCTGCAAGAGCACAAGTTGAGACGTTAATAAAATAGTCCAGATAGCAGATCACAATGTTCCTGGAAATCATGTATCCAATGACTGATGATGCGAAGAAAAAGCACAGCGTGTTTGTATTAGAACAAGCAGCACGAGACAACACTAAAAAGGTTACTTTAATAGAGAATGCCTGACAAAAAAACAGATTTATTTCAAACCTGCCGGGACGGCGGGACCTGAGCTCCAAAACCAAACACGGGAAACATCTTATTGCTGCACAGAAAGACAGAGCCTGAGTGAAATTATGGAAATATCACCACGTTTTTCATATAAAACTGGGCAATATTCATGCAAAGTGTTGTACAATATGCGACTCTTGCTTCAGCAATGCCAAACGTCAAGTTCTTACAGTGCTTCACAGGGTCAATAGACTTTAAAGCGTGAGAGTGAAAGTCAGTGCTACGCTGCCGACTGCATTTCAACACCGGCTGTGTGAAAAGAAAACGTTTTCTTTGTGGATTCTGTTATTAATTGCCAAGAAACAGATACCTGAACTAGAAAGACACAAAATTTTTGACGATCGCACAGTGGAGACATCATGGAACAAATGACTGCAAGGCTACAAATGAAAATACATTTTTGAGCAAAGATGGAAACATTTTGCGTCACATTTGGACATTAATTGAAAGGGGTTGTTGCAAAAGGATACGACTCCATCTACATGTTTTGGTTTGTGAGATGAGTTGTTGTCTAGTTTAAACCAAAAAAAAGAAGAAAAACTGTGTGTCAAGCAGTAATGAAAGTGACAGCTGAATTTTAGCACTATGAATTATCTGCTGTCATGGTGACGCCCATAAACACCCTACTGCTGTTTTTAATACACGGAGAGGCAACAAAAATTAGTTTATGTGTATTTTATGCCATGTGTGTAGTCTTTTGCATCACCTGATCTATATAGGAATCTCTTTCATTCATGCAGGTATTATAAAGTAACTATAGTTACTGCAACCTCACTCCTAAGAATTGAATATTAGTGAGATAAGATATAATTACTTCATCCCAGTGATAGATAACAGATAACAAAAGATAATAAAGTGAAAACAATTAAAAAAGAGTAGGAACACAAAGAATGAATGAGACACGATATTCAAGGTGAATGTGTATAATTTTAAAACATATACCTCGTGTGTATCAAGAAATATGTGTTACAGATTACGGTAAAAAAATATTGAAGTGATATACGTTATTACCGTATTGACTCTTTAAAAAAAAAAAAAAAAGTAGTGGCTATAACAAGTTACCAGCAACCTGGACAATATTGTTACTTCAAGACAGAAATGTGTTTTTAAGCGTAAAGTTCACCTGTCGTAGTCCTGGATGACGTTGCCCACTGCCCATATGGCTGTCAGGTATTCGTTATAGCCGTCGGGGTTGATGTAGTGGAGCGACTGCGGAGTGTTTGGATCCCCGTTGGAGCCTGTGAAGTCGATTGCGATCTGGAGCCGAAAGGACAATTCATACAGGCGGCTTTGGCATCGTTACCAAAAGACAATAGAAACCAATCTGCCGGTCGTTTATTAACTCACAGTAAAGTTGATTTGGCAGCCACCCATTATATAGTCCAGGAAGGTAAATTCTTTCACCACCTGGAAGAATTGAAAATTTGAATCTCCAGTCATTCAAAGGAAAATTTTCTAAAGAATTATTCTAAATTAAATATTAAGTTTCTAAATCCTTACCTGGCATTGTTTGATGCAAATGACCCCAGAGTTTTTATAGTTTGGCTTCTTCCCTTTCTTTCTTGGGTTGATGCATTCAAACTCAGCCTGAAATGTGAAACAGCAGCCAGTTACATCAGTGAAATAAAAATGTACTACTCCAAAGACAATACGCTATTATTGAGGTCTCACCGGCGAAATGTGGGTCCCCATTTGCATCTCTGCTAACGTGGTCTGAAAACTCCCGATGAGATCGTGGGAGCCGTTGTAGCGATGGTCGTAGCAGTCGACCTTCACAGGACGAGAACAACGGTCATAACGAGCACAGGCTACATTAAGCAACCCTACGTCGGCGGGATACAGGTTTGTAGCGCCGCATTATGTAATAACGCTGCAATATGTAATGATGGAATACATTTTCAAGTCATTATTTAATACTGCCGCATTTACAAAAGTGTTATTATTAAAGCAATGAGTTGAAAACGTATTACATCATTACAAATTGCACCGCTATTACATAATGTGGCACTACAAGGTTTAATCAAACTACCACCAACAGTTCAATATGATATCTACTAAAATGTGTTTTTTCTATAAACACAAAAAGTAAATTGTGAATGCTGAAAATGTCTTTATTTAGATCAGGGACTTGAGAAACAAGTTCATAACAGCGGAAAACAAATCAAATGCAGTATTTTTAGGAAATTAAGTGAATTACAAATGTCTCAAATAACATACACATTTAATGTTTCCTAAAATTCCATGTACAAGCAGAAAATAGAAAGATATTAATCCAAAAAACCCAAAAAAAATGGTTAAAGAGAACAAAGCAAGACCTCACGGCATGAATCGTGCATACATACACACACTGCTCATCCAGCCGGGGGTCACAAGGTCGCCCTTGTTTTAAGTTTGCCAGCACCATAAGATGAAAGGAAAATGAAATAAAAGATGAATTAGTAGTAAGTAATATGGTTACTGAAGCCACCAAGTTCACACTGAATTCAAAAAGAAGTTAGAATATACAACTTAAATCATTCTTCAGGGGGTGTTCAAAGGTGCAGGATGTAATATGTTCTAATTTAAAATGACTGTGGTAGAAGAAAGAAACACGTGAAATGACTGAACCCTGTGCTGTGCTGTTGGTTGCTGTTGAATATAGAGAATCATCAATGTCACATTTAGCAGAATGATCCTTTTAGCTGTTTTCAAATGAAAACGGTGTCCGTTTAAATGGAAACATCAAGAAACAATTAAAAAATGATGTAATTTTCATTTTGGGCCACCAGTGGGTGCGGTTTGTTTTTTTGTAATGAAAATGTTTCCACCATCTTGTTAAGGAGCCTGAACGTTTCCTGGAAAATTATGTTTTCTACCCATTTCTATGGAGACCGAGTCAGAGCGTTTTAAAAAAGGTACGTTATCAGTGACTCCGAGCACCGTTGTCATGTAAACAGATGAATATTTTTGAAATTTCAGTTGAAAATGCTGTGTAAGTTTCAGCACTTCCTGTTTCGTTGGAGCGGCGATGTGGCATTACTTGAGTATTACATACTGCACCTTTAAGGAATCAGGACATGTTAATAGGGAAGATTAATACATGGCACATTCGATTAAGATCAAAATGTTTTGTTTCATTTGAAATGAAATTCACTTTTACCTTGATGGGTTTCTCCACATCTCCTCCGCAGAGACCTCGCAAAGAGATGCGGAATGGTCTCCAAATCGGATTTAAGTTGTTGTTTACGACCTAAAAAAAAAAAACAAGGTATACTGTGAGCCACAAGTCACAATTATTGTCAATAGCTTTAAACACAGATATATAAATTAATCTTACAGACGTGACTTAACGATGGATCATGGGTATATTGTTCAGTGGAATGTTTACTTAAATTCTCGAATTTAACCGCCATTAATATATTAAGTTCAATTTTAAAGCGGTGCTTTGCAAAAGCCTATTTTTTTCTTATTTATGATTACTGCTTCCTTTTTTTTTTTTTTTTTTTATTTCAAAAAGTGAATCACAGGAGTTCGAACAACACAAACCACATATTGAATAAGTGTACTCACAAAATTAAATTAAACTACACAACTAGAAACAATGAATGAAAGTCTACCAGACAAATATAAATAAGGCTGATTCACCTCTGTCCTGTGAGCAAGCTGCCATCCGGTCTCGGCCTGCTTGAAGAATTCCAGGAAAGGATCGGACCACCACAAGTACTGGACAACAACATCCCGTCAGAGGAACAAAACAATATACATCATCTTAGGGATAATAATGCGACATGCTGCTGGTACATCCACCAGTGAAGGAGTTATCTTAACCCTCTGTTTAGAATTGTAACACAGGTTTACACCACTAGATGGCGTGTTGAGTCATCTAAGATTGAGATCTTCTTATTCTGATATTTTGAAGCTGGATGGTCAGTTCGTGTCCAAGGCTTTGTGAGTGGCCACTGATCTGAGCAGTAACAGACTGTTCCAGTGTGAAGAGGTGAAGAGTTCCTGTCTGCTCAGCAGATCACTGGGGGTTTCTCAAGACTTAAATTTAACGATGTTGGCATTACCTCCTAACACAGGATGAAGTCTAATTTTATGAACGATATGTAGTGCAAGGTTCCTTCTCTAAGCACAATGTATGGGTATAGCCCAGTAGAGGCACAATAGTCCCAGCAGCTCCATCAAAGTGGCCTTGTTTCATTCTTACAAAACAGACGGAAACTTCATGAAACAAAACGAACATTTTCAGGGTAAAAATAATATATCCTGATATAAAGTACCCTCTGTCTGGAAAGCTTAAGAGTTACACTTTCCAATGAGGTGTATAGTTTGTTGTTGCTGGGAAGATATGTCAAAATTCATACTGCTCCCAACGGATCAACCCCAGGGAACCCGCTGTACCTTTTTGTCCAGTTTACGTGCAGAAACTTCAAAATTTGCCACTCTGTTGTCTGTTATTTCTTCAGCAGAGATCTGTTAGAAAAACATCAAAAAACAAGCAGTCAGCACGGTTTGTGGTTCTTGTCATGTTTTTAGACACTTGATTATGATGCAGAGACATTTATCGTGTTAGTATTGTTCTGTGCACAGTAAAGATATATTTTTATTTTTAAATGTCATTCAATTCTGAATCATACTAATATGTCCAAACTTTACTGGAATCAAGAACGTAATAGTTGAATCCGGCCGTGACTCATGAAGTTACATTATATTAACCAACTCCACGCACTGTGATTGTCCCGTGACCTGCATGCTTCTTGTTTTTCAGCAGCAGAGGTCGAGTCATCCGCTTGTTGGAAACAATCTGGAAACAGACGTCAAGCCGGAAAAGACGAGAAGAATAATGAAAAGGAAGAGAGATGTGCAGCAAACCACTTCAGATTGTACGAGGCCGACCTCACCTGGCCCAGGGTGCATTCCAGCTCCCCCAGGAAGTCGTCGTCATCCAGGTTATAGGTGTTATTGTCGATGTCGTACACGCAGAACCTCAGGTTCTGCACCATCTCGAAATAATAGTCCAGAATGAACTTCTTAGCAAACTTTGGATTCAGGCAGTTCAGGATCATCTCGGTGCGGCCAAACTGAATCATGTAGAAAGACGCATTGTGATGTAATGTGACATCGTGCACAAGCAACAACCTCGATGACAAGAGCTTCGGACTCCGATACAGACCTCGTACCACTGTGATCCTGACATCTTGATGTACAAAGTACATAACGGGTCGGACTTTGAGAAGACGTCCATGTCCAGGAGGTTGTCACAGGAGATGGTCAGCTCTACCTTGGTGGCCATGTGGGTAGGTGCCTGAGCCGGGGCTCCTGCTAAGGCCATGGTATAGATGTCTCACTGAGGCAAAACAGAAAAACAAGCCGAACACTTGAACTATAGAACTGGTATATCTTTCATGCAACATTTAATATAAAGGAAAAACACTTTTGAATGATTTTGTTAGCACATTTTCTGAAGTAAAATCAGTTGCACTGGCCTCAAGTTGGGATATTTCTATAGGATATTGAAATTGCATCAATAGTTTATGGCAGAGTCCGTAGTTAATATGATATTAATAAATTTATCATGTCAACAAACTGCAGTGTTTTCGTCTGAGCTGCCAGGACTGAGTCCATCAATGAGGATATATATGTTCATGTGGATTAAAACATAATGGAACTTTTAAGTATTTGAACAGTGATTCAGCGCTCTCTTGAATAGAACACACTGACATTATCTTTACGATACACCAGCATCCACACTCGCTTGGTTACAAATTTAGTTAAACTGCACACTGCGGTCAAGCCGGCCCGCAGTTTCAACGCTCAAGTCAAGCGAGCACCACGGATGTCGGCTGCTGTCATTTATCAAATGTGCGGTGTGCTATATCCGCTGATTGGTTACGAAATAAACGCTCCAATTACATCACAATGAATCTATGAGATCTCTTCTGAATAATGATTTATCCTAGCTAATTAAAGCTCATTAAAATGTCATTCAAAAAATGTCTGGATGGAATTCAAATAATGTTTTCACTATTATATTAATTATTTCAAAATAAAATCTCTTCAAGCTAACAATTTGATGAAATGTGTTATTTATTGAGTCGACTATACCAGGATACCACTCAGTCAATATTAGGCAATTCTGATGTGTCAATTTAAAATAAAACACATTTGAATATTGGAACATGACCAAACACGATATAATCTCATCAGATTTTGAGTTGGAATAACTCCACAATTCCTAGTTGTTATGAGGCCATTCCACATCGCAGCAGCAACAGTAAACTATCCCATTATATCAGTTAATATGAGGGAATTTTTTTTTTTTCAGTTTGACTTAATCATTCTTTACAAGACTTCTAGATTCTTGGCGATGTGATTACAGCTTTTATTTTGAGATGAGCTAGCGGACATTGTACATTGTATATTTGATCTTGACAGCAGCAGACAGTCTCCGTGCGAGCTTTACAGCCCTGGAAAGGGGTTTACCAGATGGATGAGTTTATATCAGCACAAATTTAGCAGTAAAAACTCATTTTTTACGTTGTTTTTTTTAATAGTAAAAGTTATAATGTATAGTTTAATGTAAGGGTTGAGGCTGAGATGCTCGCTACGTGAGCAACATGCCGGCAGCGCCCGTTAGGTGGGTGTGGCGACGCCCCGACCACTAAAGCTTCACAAACAAGCCTTCAATACGCCACACTGGTGTCGAGCCCACTCGTATTTAACTCACCTGTCCACTTGTTGAAAGATAAACACTTTAAACGAGCCTCTCGACGTCCAGGAACCACAAACAGGTTTATCTGACAACAACAGCTGGGCGACCCCCGGAGGGAGGAGTCGTCACTCAAACCTTTTTCTGCACCACAACGTTAAAAACAAATATCATTAAAAAATAAGTTACACTAAATCAACCTATTCGTGATGTCAGGTAATTGTGATATTAAATGACACAGTTTTCTTGTAAGAAAAATAAATAAATTAAAAAAAAACACGTTGTGGTAATTCACTCCCAAGCAAAGACCAACTGCATTATGATAAGCGGAACTGTCGCTGGTCTTGCTTGTTTCTCATCGACCGTTTATTAGACACGGAAAATGCATTCAAGATAAATATTTTGTAATTCTTACTGAACTTTTCCCCCACCTGAACTAGACACAAACGTTCTACGTAGATTACTTATCAAACCTTAAAATCCATTTGTTGTAGTTTGTTTAAAACATGTTTGGCTTAGTGTTCGAATGAACTGGTTCCCCTGTTAACCGGTGACCGACTTCCGTTGTTGCAGCAAGCGACAGCAAATGTTAAAAACTCGACAGAACTCCACAACAAACGCATGTTTAACTGCATTTAAAACTAAGTATAGGGGCGTGGTAAGTCTTAATTTAACACCTGCTGTTATTAGCAGCAAAGATTAAATGAAGTCGGTGTCCAGTTGACACGGAAGTCAGTTGATTCGAAACACCTGTCCGGGCGTGTATATATATATAGGTGAGCCTTCTCTCACAGTCGAGACATTGTCATGAAAGATGGCTTGCAGGATCGCATCTCGCTGGACGAGCAGGTTTTTATCCGAGTTTAAATCGACCGCAAAAGCTGCATCAGGCAGAGGCTCAAGCCGGAACTACCGGACATACTTAAGAAGGACATCCCCCACGCTGACTGTAAGTATAATGTTTTTATTCTCTATCATCACGATCACATGTTTGTTGTTCTGCTTTACTTTAATCTAACACTTTTTTTTTTCTTTTTTTTTTTAGATTTTAGCAAGTCGTGAAATCAAATGTTTTTTTCACTTAATTAATATGTGGGTAAAAGTTCAACATGACTTCAGAGCTGCTGATATCAGGATTGATCTGTAATCATGCTGACGTATATGCAGAAAACGCATTTTTCACAGTCTACTGAACGAAATGTAAATGATCCAGTGATGATGGATGTTTTTTTTTGTTTTTTTCCTGTGCAGAGTGGTCGAGCTGCATGTCTCCTGGGATTACCTGTGGTCTCCTGTCTGGGTTATACGGTTTACCGCAGGGTGCAGAGTTCAGCAGTGGTCTGCGCTTTAGACAAAGGTCAGCTGCTGTTTGTTTGAGAGTAATTCTGGCAGCGAGTTTGTAGTAATTGTGGATAGTATTATATTGGGATTGAAAACCTCGATCACTGCAGGACTCTTAATACATCATTGTTTATTATGAAAAAGTACCCACCATTTTAAATGCGTATTTATTAGATTCAATTTAGTAATTTACATTGCCATGTTTTATTTTAATGAAGTCATCTTAACAAGTCCCTCTTATAAAGGATGTGCTGTCTTGTAGATGAGGTTGTGGAGCAGGCTGATTACCTGTACAGCTGTGCAGAGATTGAGAAACTCTACCAGCTGCTCGTGCAGTACAAAGAAAGGTAACGATGACATTAAAGATTATTTTTTATTTTTTAAAGTTGACATTTTTGGTTTACGAAGGTCGTTTTGTATTGTGACCACAAGGGGGCGCCGAACAACTTCTGATTTCACACAAACTGAATTTGCGTCGACTTGATTCATCATCGAAAAGTTCATTGTTTTGTCCGTTAATTTACACTCCCACCATGCAGTCTAAAACAATTCAAGCATCTTTTTAAATTTCTAATTGTATTTCTAGCATCCTATTAAAAATGTTCAGATATGGGCTATAAATGTCCAAAACAAAAAGGCAGGTCAAATGTATGTGAAATACAATTTTGGAAAAAGTGACCTTTCCATTGTAATCTTATTAAAGTTTTATTTTTATACTGAGGTGGAGCTTACTGAACAATTTCCCATTTTATATTAAAGTACACTGATAGTTTGATAGAAGATAAGGAATGTTTTCTCTTGACTGAAGTTCTCAACTACAAAATGCACATGCAAAGTTTAATGAGTAAAATTGCTTGGCAGCTGTGTATTTCCAATCATGGTGCTTCCTGTCATGTGCAGCGACGACGCAGAGTTCCTGTGGCGGCTCGCCCGGGCGTCCCGCAACCTGGCGCTACTGCCAGACACGGAGGCCGGCCAGAAGAAGCAGCTGATCTTCGACTCTTTGGAATACGCCACCAAGGCCCTGGAGAAAGACAACCAGTGTTTTGCTGCACACAAGGTGAATTTCATCATTCTCACTCATAGAAAAATGAGATCAGGCTGAACTGTAAACACTGTTCTTTTTGGGGGTTTTTTAAACTCAGTGGTACGCTGTGTGTCTGAGTGACGTTGGGGACTATCAGGGAACCAAATCCAAGCTTGCAAATTCGTATGTCATCAGGGAACACCTGGAGGTGAGAGGACGTCCAGTCACATTCTCACAGAATCCCTTTCAAATTTTCACTAAAGTCCAGTGCTTCGAACCTTCTCTTAGGAAGCGGTCAAGCTCAACCCCAGAGACGCCACTTCCCTCCACATCCTGGGTTACTGGTGAGTGCTTTAAATCATGCGGAAGTTTTGGGAGGGACTTTAGAGGAGCAAGTGTCTGGTCACACTAGCAAAAAACCCAGAGAGCACGGAGTTTAGAGAAACAAACCTAATGACACCCCCATAACATTTAAGTCAGGTGGTCAAAGTTTACTTAAGTGCTGCGGGTGTCTGAGGGCACTGGTCGTGATAATGACAGATTAGATCTGTTGCTTCACTCGGACACATACTTTCATCTCGGAGTCCAGGCCGACCTCACAAAGTTCTGGTAACCAATATCTTTATTTCCAAAATGAGAGTACGCTCAGCCTTACCTTGTGGTGATAGTCCCTTGGGAAAACAGGATGTGAATCAGGTTTGTGGGGTTTTTTTATGGCATATTTGCCCAATAAAGTCAACTCAGGAATAATACAAGCTGCACACGCAGGAGTTAAAGTGGCATAATGCTGAACTTGCACATAAAATGACTGGAGCAGCTCATTGTGGTAAACGTTTATTTTTAGTTTAGTATTGACGTTCTGATGCCAACGCTTTACTAGTCTGCTTCACACCGTGTGTTCACACCCAGTAAACTCTAAACCTGCCATTTTTGTGATTCCAGACTGTCAATGTAAAGCAAAAATTTTCCACTAAGATCATCAAGCAGACTTTTCCTTATTTGTAGGTGCTTCGCGTTCGCCGAGCTGCCCTGGTACCAGCGCAAGCTAGCCGCCGTGATTTTCGCCAAACCTCCACATGCAACGTACGAGGAGGTAAGAACTCCTCGTACCATTCAACTTCACAGTGAAGGACTCTTAGATCTGGATCGGATGGATGACTTTTCCTCTTATTCTTTAAAAGAAGCATTAACACTGTCATCAAGTGAAGGAGCAGTAACTCCAAGCAGCCAGGCTGCGGTGGATCAGTACCCGCCATGGGCCAGTGGCTCGGCTGCTAGACACGCTTCAGTTATACACGCCAGGCAACGCTTGCATACGATGAATATTAAACTACAGCTTTTCTTGTGGAACATGGTTCACACTTTGGTGCAGGAAAAGCTGAGTGAACGAATAAAGGTTGACTCTGTGTGAAAACACAATTTTGAGACTGGACTCTCAAACTTAACAAAACTCGTGCCCCTTTCAGGCCCTGGACTTCTTCCTGAAAGCAGAGGAAGGTGCGTGCTCATGAAGGAACGACTCAGCGCGTTACGATTTCAGACGGAGCATTAAACCTTTTTAAATCCTCCACAGTGGAGCCAGAATTCTACAGTAAAAACCTGATCATGCTGGGGAAGACCTACATGGCTCTGAAAGACGAGGAGAAGGCGCTGCTGTGGCTGACCAAAGCTAAAGACTATCCCGCTCGCACGTTTGAAGACAAAGAGGTAATTTGATGACGCTTACGGAAACATCACGCGATTAAAATGATATGAAAACATTAAGAATTCTCAAATTTTAGCATTTTCACAAAAGCCTCTTTCTCGCTCTCTCAGGTTCATCAAGAAGCCGTGGAGCTCCTGAAGAAGCTGGGATAAAGTCCTGCCTCTGGATCAACGCGGTGCCTTGCAGGACTTTGGAAATGCTGAAAAGCAAGTTTTTGTGGATGCACACTTCTATCTAGAGATAATGAAGCTTTGCTCAAATCGCTGTAGTGTAAGAATTTACATAACTTCATCAAACTGTCTCTAGTTGGAAGATTAGAGTTGTATAGAAAATATAAACTTTTCCAGTTAACATGTCTTTGAGACATGTTAATTCAGAATTATAGCCAATAAACCTTAATTTTTTTACTTGATAAGATTTAATAATTAAGGTATGAAATGGTCCTTTTTACAGATGGTTCATGTTAAACTGTTTGCCTCAAATAAAATCTTATCTTCATGCAATGTTTCCTCCGAGTCTAAACTTGTAGGTGATGTAATGGATTTGATGCAGAAAACTTCAACACACACACAAAAATAGCCAGTGAGGGGCTTTTATTCACTTATTTGTATCTCATAAATCCATCTTTCTCTCTCCATTTAAAATGGGTGAAAGCAGATTAAAAATGAATCTTCTATACACATCGTCTCCAGTAAAGGGGCATTCTGTACAGTGTAGTTGGTGTTTACAGTGTGTATCTACACGCGATATGTTACAGTTTGGATGCGTCTCGCATGGACAAAGCGCAGTAACCTCCCCCTCTGTGTCTATAGTTGATATAAAGCGTCACATGATTCCATCGATAACCTGGTTACTGTCCTGTTGCCACCTGAAACGTCCCCATCGATTTCTGATAAAAGGCATCACAGATTTCCATCAATAGAACGGCG
>OMNM01002706.1:10472-38401 GCA_900302745.1 Parablennius parvicornis | reverse complement strand
ACGGCGGCTCTGTGTAATTAGAATATTTTTTTTTTTGGTACTTCATTTTACTATCTTTTATACAATGAATATTCACATACAGTTTGATTTTCTTTGATTACAGGTTTCTGTTCAAAAGGAAGCACAGAGTTATGCGGCGGCGGGCGTCTCTTGAAAGTCGGCTCCTTTTTAATTTTTAAATTTTTTTTTTTTTGCTACAGTAAAGGTTTTCTCCGGCAGACGCGCCACAGATAACTCCACTAATCACCTCTGAGAAGGAAAATAAAGCAGCTCATTGCAGTGGTCTAAAGAAGAAATAAAAATGAACACACAATAGCTGTTTTTTTTCCTGCATTCAGGCCACTGAAAGAATAAGCACCAGAGTTAATGATTAGGAACAAAGAGTAAGACGTGACATTGAAAACATTATGGGGGGGAGGAGGACAATGAATAATGACGTGGTTCATGATCGGGATGTCGCCATTTTGACTGCGATTCTAAGGCCATCTGGAGCTGTCTGATCTGGGGGGAGAATTAATGAGGAACCTTGAATTATAAAAAAGTCATCAGGCCACTTTTTCTTTTCTGTCAAACAATCTGAAACGAATTTAACAACAAGATATAGTCTAGCAATACCACTTTGTGCCACTAGATGGTGTTGAGTCACTTGGCTGCTTTCAGTCTGACAACAGAAGAAGCAGTCGCCAATCCAACTAGAAGATGAGGGGAAAAATACCATAACAGAAACGACTCAAGGACTCATTATGGCCATCCAGTGCACCAACTGTACATGCGGTGTGTTTATCGTCTCCACGGTTCAATTTGATTTCCTGGTGAGACTATCATGACGTAAAGGCCAAATATTTAACGTTCATGGTAGAATCTGGTGTGTGTGAGAGCACATTAGGTCTCTCTAAACCACAGTGGCTTCATAAGACTGGACGTTAAGAGAGAAATCGAGAGATGCAAAAGAAATTCAGCTTGACACCGACTGTTTTTGAACCTGGACATGTTAATGCAAGTGTTTTGTCTTTCCACCTGCAGCCCTCCTCTCTCTGGTTGCTTCACAGTGTGCCAGCAGGATCGCATCCTCTGGCCTAAAGTGTCCACACACGACTTTTGATGTTCTTGTCTCTAGAGTTTTTTTTTACAAAATTGTTGAGTCCACTGATGATTTTGTTTTTTCTCCATGTTTGATTCTTACAATTCTAAGGGGGTGGGGGTGAGGGAGGGAGCTCAGAGTGGGGTTTTTTTCCTCCTAATTACAATTGTGTGCTTTGGACCAGTCCAGTTTGAGCTTCACGGTGAAGCTCCAGCAGAGATGGAGCCGCTGAAACATGTGCGAGTGGTGGTCCATCGAGGTTTGAGCAGTCTTCATAGGCAGCATGCAAGCAAGTTGCAAACACGAAACTTGGGGGAGGATAACAAGTATTTCAGGCACCAGACCCCCGAAAACTCTCTTATCTTTTAAAAACTCTATAGAACTAGAGCTTTAAAAGGAGCTCACACTTCTACTATAAAATCTTCTCAGAAACACGGGCAGCCTCTTTTAAAAAGCCAACCTGCAGAGGGGAGGAAATAAGAAAAATAATGACTTCTGTTTTAAAACAGAGGAGCTAATTGCTGAAATGTTTGCATATTTCATGAAGGGAGGGTTATATAATATATATATGGGCTTGGGGGGCAGAATTGCGGCAAAAACGATGCTGCAAATGAGGATTTGGTTTAAAATGACAAAATAGCTTATATACATTGGTGGTTATCTTGTGCAATTTTTTTTGTTTTTAACTTAGTTTGTTTTTCTCGGCTGAATAAACAGCGCTGGGGGGGATGCGGGGAATACGAGAGGACTCCTCTTGATTATTCTTGGCCAAATCCTTCGGTTTCTTCGATGGCAAAGAGCAGCTTCTCTTTCAGCTGTTCGAAACTTTTGTACGGAGGTAAGTCCAAACGATTAAAACTGAAAGAAACAAAGAGGAAGAGAGAAGGCGTCAGCCAAGTCCAGTTACAATTACTGCACTGAAGACATTTATCATGTTTTATTTTCAAAAATCATAATGATTGTATGCTGTCAAATGTTTGTGTGTAATGATCACTCACCACGTGTGGCTCCGAGGAAGCCACGTGTCCTTCCCAACCTTCTCGATGCAGAACTTCTGGGGCCCGTTACTTCCTGCAAAGCAAGGAGACGGTGAGGATTCTGTCAAAGAGACGCGTGTTGAGTGTTTAAAAACGCGTTGCTCTCCGTGTGTTCATGTTCCAACGAACCCATGAGCTCAGCGAAGCCGCCCAGAGGAAGCCGGCAAGTTCCGGTGACAAACTGCATGAGCCGTAGTCTCACTTCGTTGTCCACTTCTTTCACCAGCTGTACGGGAAGAAGTGACAGAGACACACTGTTCTTCAGCCGTCATCAGACACAATATTGAACACCACATGCCTTGTTTTCCTATGACACATGTGAACTCGTTTGCAGTAAATAAATGCAAGTCAACGCAAAAAGAAGTGTGTTGTGTTGTGTGTGTGAGACGGTACCTGCCAGAACCAGATGATCTGTTTGCTGTTCCTGGTGTAGTGGCGGTACACGGTATTCCTCTGCCAGTCCTGCAGGTCCACTTCCTGCATGCCGCACAGCATCACCTGCAAAAAGCACACAGAAACAAACACCTGTCATTGAAAGCCACACCGAGTACAGATCAAACTCAAGCATGATGCAAGCGTGAAATGCTGATGTGAAAATTCTTAGTTTCAAAGATTCAGCGTTTTCTTTCCTCCTTTTCAGCTCCTGTTTTCTTGTCTCATATTTAATGATTCACACGATCAAAACAAATAAGTGATTGTACTTTATTAATTAACTTCCAGAAATGCCTTCATCAGCTTTTACCCTTCCTGTATCGAGAATGTGGTGGGCAGCATTATTAGGGAGCCTAAAGGGGGTCGGGGGTCACCTGTCCACTGGGAGAATCAAACTCCTGATCTCAAGACCGCTTCTCTAACCTCTCGGCCAACACTGCCACTTGAGAAATACAACAAATCAGGCCACGTTTACATGACAGCGAAGCTCAGAGTCACTGAAAATGCAACTTTTGAAGGCTGCTCATAAGGTGGAACCTGTTGAAAATGGTCAGACTCAATCACATGTTGTATACCTCAGCTGACCAACAGGACAAGGGGGGGGAACTAAAACAAAAAGATAATTGTCAGACTCTGTCTCCGTGTAAACGGGAAAACGCAACCTTCTCTGAAATGCTGCTACTGCGCTCGTGCACCACAACTATGGAAAAATAGTTCTGCATATGTGCGACTAGATGGACATTAACATCAGCGTTTGCCTCCACATTCTCATGACTCCCAGGCCATATTCTCTTGGGACTTGGTAGATTTATAGTTGAGAGTCACTCTGGAATAGAAATATAAATTCATCATTTGTCAATACAAATGTCCATGTACTCGCCATTATTAATGTGTATCGTGTATTGTTCTCTGCGCGCATGGTTTCATTAGAAAAACAAAGAACACCTAACTGGTGGCCCAACAGGAGAACTACATGTTTTTCATTGTTTGTGTGTAAACAGACATGGTTTTCAGGACGTACTCTGAAAAGAAAACGCAAAACTGATGCTTTTGCACTTCATACACCGTTGTGTGAATGGAGCCTGTTAAATACTAGAAATGATAATTGGTTTGAGGTTCCTCTCACCTCCAGCTCCTTTTCATCGAAGTACTGCAGCCACTGAAGAGGAACCACCTCATTGAAGCCGTCCAGGAAAGCTTTGGTCTGACCCTCCACCCCACGGGAGAACCTCCACTCTGCCATCAGGCTGCACAGAGGACAGCAAAACCAGGCAAACGTTACTTCACCTCCTGAGGTTCCACACTTCTGCTGCTCTAACAGTGAAACAGAGGTAGTTTCTAACCTGATGTACTCCTCCTTGTTCTCCTCAGTGACCAAGACATCGGCGCCGTCGGTTTTGAGGTCATGAGATGTAATCTTGCCCAAGATCTCCATGTCTACAGAGAAGTACATCTCCAGACCGCATTCCTCGATGTTATTGTCCCTAAGGAAACATGAGACTTTGTTACTGTCACAGCAAACTCAAGTGTAAAGAGTTCAAAGTTTCAAAGACAAAGGAAGATGAATAATTTTAATGTTCTTATTAACGTGCAGCTTTTTATCTCCAGGGGGCTCAGACAGTAATTGTCGTCGTCTCAGTTTATAGCATTGTAGCATAGTGTCTGCAATCAACAGCTCTGCTCCTCTTCAGCATCTATGGTTTGCTTTCCCCTTGGGGGACATTTTTGGAGACCGCCTTGCATATGCAGGCGTTCATCTTCCAACAACATTCGGTCCAGCGACCTTCTGTCGATGCACAAAATTCCCATCATTTCTCAATCTAACGTTTAGTCAGCATTTACGCTCCACGTGAAAATTGAGAATTTTCATCTTTTTCGGTGATATGTTGACTCTTTTTGATAAACTGATGAAAAATGGTTTGGGCTCACGGATTAATTTACAGGTTTATTAGTGTTTTCTGAACTTGTCACCTGCTACACTGTGCCAGGAAAATGCTATCAAAGTAGTCCAATCATTTGCAGGATGAGTTTACAACATAATTAACATATAAACCCACAGTCGAAGTAATTAAGTTTAAATATTTCACAGATCACCACAATCCTGCCAAAAGTGCATTCAGCCTCTCATGTTTTTAGGGTGACCATCAATACAACTTGCACTGACCATCTGGTCCCACAATCACATCAATGAAAAACTAAAATCCTTAAAATTGTGCACGATGTTGGGGAAGTTCTTATGGTAAAGCGTACATTGAATTTTGAAAACGATTTTCCAAGCAGGCTATAAAACCCGACACAAGCCGTTAACTTGTTGGAGAGAGTTTGCAAAGTTGTCACCAAGTCATAAAGATAAATTTACTGATTTCCTTTGCCTCCAAGTTGGGTTATTTCTAGTCGTGAGACATGGCATGCACTGGAAAAGCTACAACACGACCTTATCAATCTGTTCATTTACTCACAATAACGTGTTGAGTCGACAGATGAACATGGTTGTTAAAACACTTTACCTGATCCAGATGAGCGAGTTGTAGAACTCGGGGTCGATGGACTCCAGATCTTTGAGTATTAGCTTCTTGTTCAGCATGCGCTTGTAAAAAGGCAGAGAGAAGCCTGTGTCGATGAACTTTCCGTGGAAAAGGGCCTGCAGACAGAACCAAGAGACGTTATTTGAGGAAACCGTGAGGACTGTAAAGTGAAATTGCGTATCTTTACTCATTGTGATCTATTCCTCAAAGTGATTTTCTTTTTCAAAAAACATAGATAACTCAACAAATCTAGAATATTTATTATTTCTAAATAATTATTGGTGATTTCATTTAAATAAAATGACTTAAATTAAAAAAAAAAAAAAAATTTTAGCCAATAAATGACTGAGGCCATTAGTTCAGGAGGATGTTATTCATCTTAATAATCTCAAACACACACATCTGTATAACGGAGTATATCTGAGCTGTGGGAAAAATTTACACCAGTAGATGATGTAAAAAATAGCTTTTTTAAGTTTCACTACAAAAACACACTTCATTTTCTCTCATTTCATGAATTGGCTTTTAGAAATGCTGATTTCATTGTTGAATGATACTTGTAAAAGTCAAACAGCTGCCAAACACTGAACTAAGAGGAAATGTGGGTCTGAGCAGTAAATTTTATGAAGCAAAAAGAATGTGCATCTGCTGATACGATGTAACTGCAAATTACAGATTAGTGACATTAGTCTGTATAAATATTAACTGACTTCATGATATTATTATTTAGTAAGCTGCAGCGCTATAAAAATCCCCTTTTTGCACACTGTGATGCATAAAGACTTTGGGTTGCTGATGTTGTTATACAACACATCTGTCTCTCAGTATCTGTTGTGATTATGACAGCTTGTGTGTGTGGGCAGCAGGTGGTAACGTGCCATTGCGATGAAGCGGCCGATGAAGCAGAAGTAGGAGAGGTGATCTGGGTTGATGGCGGAGGCTGGGTTGATCTGCAGGCAGTAGTTGCTCTTGCCGGCATACTCAAACAGACAGTACATGGGGTTCAGCACTTCATGGGACAACAAGAAGAACCACTCTCTGCAAAGTGAAAATAAAGCGAAAAAAAAGAGAAAATGTTAAAAAGAAACATGGGAAACTGAACAAGCTGGTGATTAATCACGGTTTTCCACAAGAAGTGTTAATATTTATTGAAATTCACAATTTATTTATTACCTGGCTAAGCCACCATAGTCGAGACCTTCCTCGCCTCTGAAGATGACATACAGTCTCCTCCTCAAGTCGTAAGGCTTCAGGGCCATAATCTGGAAGATGCACACAGAATCACCTCAAAACTCATGTCACACAGCTATAAATACAGAGACGGGGAACACGCTGGGTCCGCTGTGCATGTAGACGTGCATAAATATTCAGGCTGTAAATGTCAGTGGAAAATGGCGGCGGTGCAGCTTTCTCACCTGCTGAAAAGAGTCTTCAAACAGCGTCTGTCTGGAGACAGTAATCTTCACATGGCTAGGGAGAGCGTTAGACTGGGGAACGACAAGGCGCAGCATTAATCATTTGGAGAAACATCAAGATGAGTGGAAGTGTGTGAGTGTTTGTATATGAGAGGGCGAGAGCAGTATAGGAAAAAGAATATATACCTGGCACAAGTAGCGGAAATGGGCAAGCTTCCATCTGAAGCTGCGCTCGTATGCAATCTGTGGGCCTTTGGTGCTGAAACACACAAACATCATCGAGGTGAAAATGCAGCAGGAACAAGATGACAGATGCAATAAAGAAGGAGCTTTTTTTTGTGAAAGGCGAAAAAATTTACAATGGACATCAAACATAAAACATGAAAGTCTGGAAGAACTCTATCAGCAACAGTGGAAGAGGCTGCAGCCTTTAGCAGGTCCAGAGAATACTTATGAAACGTTTTTGGCATTTGCAGGGTTACACAATATTAATTTATAACTCTGTTAATGCTGATGATCTGTCTTGTGGACTGACATTCAGGTTCTTGTTGTTTGGCCCAGATGTCAAAGATTAGGTTCAACTTCAAAGGTCACTGTTTTGATGCCATAAAAAATACAGCTTGTGTTATATATTGATGCTTAACAGGCTCCAAATAAAGGATGCCTGAAGCAGTGCAAACCCTGCACAACCCCTCTTAAAGTCAAGATTGAATTCAGATACAGTTGATTGAAGTCAGACATAATCATTATTCTTTAAAGGTCCAGGGTCTTTTCAAACACTCACTTGTTCCCATGAAGTGATTAAGAAACATTTGTTTAGTTGCAAAGAAAAACATTAAATCTCTTGAGAAACCTGAAGGGAAATACTACCCTGAAAGTACATGATAGTTCATCAATCCTAAGAAAACAAAGATACAGATCTTTCTTTATCTCGCAGCTATATTTGCAGTGTGTAAATTAAAGCACAAAATTACTCCATGTGTCCCTCGTAAACATCTTCTCATGCACAAATCGTGCACAAGGTCCCACAGCTGCAGCTCTTCACACTCCTGACTAAACGCATCGCCTCTGGAATGGCTTCGAGTAAAGAAATGTAGAGTAGGAGACATAAACAAGTAAATTATTCTACAATGTGTTCTTACACAGAGGACTTTCCAGTGCGGGGGTCACTGAAAGTGGTGGTTCGTGTGTTGTGATCCACAAAGTAACGAACCCCTTCCCTCGTGTACCGGATCTCCCAGCCTTCAGGCAGAGGATCCTCGTTCTGTAGCCTGCAGGCGCACAGACAAACCAGTCACAAACATCAACTGTCTTACCTGAGAAGTGCACGCAAGGCGACGTTAAATCACAGAATTATTGGGATCATTGAGCAGCATCCAGTTGCCACGTCGTCAAACCACCGGTTAAGCTACTCTACAATGTTAAAAACTACGTAAATCATTCATTAAAAATCTCATGTTTTCAGATCGGCCTGGTTGTCATCAGCTGTGTTTACACCGTCTCTTTGTGAACGATCTGTTTGAACATATTTTTTGAAAGACAGATCAGATTTTCCCATTTAGATAAACACTCAATAAAGTGATCCAATTGATGTGAGGGTCAATAAGTACCAAAAATATAATCAGTTCAGTTAATAAGTCCATTCAATAATGCTTTGCACTGTGACTGTGGTTATTTGTGACGTGCACATGATCAATATCCAGCTTTAACAATACTGAAGATGAATTTGTTAGCAATTTGTAATCAAGGTTGTTTTGCCACCGTTTTTCTCACATCATCAAGTGGGACGGACCACGTGGTGACAGATGTGCAAACAAAGCTCCAACAGTGTTAAACAATCCATTTACGATTTCATCTGATCATGTACAGGATTACAACACCTCCTCCAATCCCACTGTGATATCAGCTGGATAGGGCAAATCCAATCAATTCTAATCTCATTACATCACTGAATAGCCTGCACACATGTAGGTGCCAACATTTAATATCTTGCTGTTTGCCAACAAAGATTGTATCAAGAAGTTATCAGGAGCAAAAGATTACAAAGTGGAAGTGATTTATTTGTGACCAGGCTCTTTATACTTTCATGATTTGAGTGACACCACCATTAACACTGCTAAGGTTTATCGTCAAATCTGAAATGTTTTACTCAAGACTGGTTTTGACTGAATGCCCAAAACATGTCTACCAATAATTATACGAATAGGTGAAACATATAAATTGAGATTTTTGTTGTGGTTTCTTTGTATATAGACCAAAGTTGAACTAAATCTGCTCACACTTATTTCATGTAATTTAACATGGGATCAAGTGATGTAAACGAAACGCATGTTGAACAGCTTGTGGAAGTATATTCTCACAACAATATGTTCATGCTTCAACTTATTATCTTCAATATATACTGATAAAACCTTATTCCTTAAAGTCTCAGCTGAAAAGTGACATATTAATCTGTACATCATGTCCTATCAGGCTGATTGTTGCTGTACAAACGCATCACTCATAATATCTTACATTTATAATAACGCTTATTCATGTAGTAATATGACTAGATGATAGTATAGAACAATTTATTAGTTTATAAACAGAAGGGCATTATATATATTTTTTTCATGATTCATGAAATAAAAGAAGAAAAATGTGTAAGCCTGAGAGAACAAGTTAAAAATTGCACAATCTGTTCCAGTACATCAATTTAATCACCATGATGAAGAAAAAACCCCACACTGCACCAAAAATCCTCATCTTTAGATGAGTTTTTCTCGTTTTAGACAACTATAAAAGACAATACAGTTGTTGTGCCGATGATATTATCTAAGTACTTTGTGGCGTGTGCTCACCCTTGGGTTCGGGGGTCTTCCCATTGCGTTGTCTTGGTGTTATGGTTGACAAAATACACTCTGTCGTTTGAGTCCACACGTCTCTCTGAACGGGATAAAAATAAAGACAATGTGTGGCTCAGAACAGGCGCTCCACACGTCAAAATATCAGCAGTTCCGATTAATGCTGTAAACACAGATGTATTCAACAGGCTGTCAATCTCTGTTTTACTGAATAACTAGAAGGAACAAAAGAGGGACAAGGCTGGCTAGAAACTCAAGGGAACAACTTGTAAATCAGGAATAATTTAGTTTCCACAAAGTATTTGCATCTCGGCCAAGGGTGCAATACTGAGAAAAACGTGCTGAGTCCTCTTATGTAAGAATCAAAATGGTTTATGTTCAACAGACTTTGCGTTTCTCTAATTGCAATTTAATGTTTTAGATCAAAGAATTCTGCAGTATTTTGATTTTCGGATCAGCAACAATATGCGAATCACACTTATTGACCTTCGTAAATAAAACAAATGCCGACAAGAAGAGATTTCAGGGGAAACAAAGAAAACTCACCCCAACCAGGAGGTAGCGGGCCAAGGGGATCATTCTCAGCAGACATCATGGATGCCTGAAAACATCGAACACACGAAGAACGTGGAACACAAGGGACACGGGGGGAATACGGAACACACGGAACAGGTGGGGCATGGGGAATAAGGGGAACATGCGGAGCAGTGGAAACACGAGAAAGAGTTGGAGTAGTGGGAACACGAGGAAGAGGTGGAGCAGTTGGAACACGGGGAAGAGGTGGTGCAGTGGGAACACGGGGAACAGGAGGAACACGAGGAAAACATGCACGACAGGGAATACGTGGAACACGGGGAACCGGTGGAGCACAGGGACCAGGGGGAGCACGCCGAAAACACACATAGACACCCATGTTGAAAACTCCTGGAGGATACCAGGCCGGAGCAGGAAAATATTCCACAACAAAATACATAATTAGTCCAAATGAACCCGAAAATTATGGGTTAAGCTGGGATGGTGAAGGAGTGCAGAGGTGTTGCTGCAGAAGGATTCTGAGGCTGTTTACTACCCAGCGGCGTGGCTTTTAACTTTTCCTATAAGCTAATCATCATCAGTGAAGATGAGATCACGACTCAGACCTGACGACCCTCACAATTAGGAGGAGATTGGGGCGAGAAAGAGTGATGAACTAATGTTCAGCTCTGGTTCGACCTTTGAGCCGAGTGGGATGAGCTAGATGTGAAACAATGAGCATTACGAGACAAAATCATCATTCAAACAAAATAAAAGGAACAAAAGAACTACTTTTCTGAGGTGTCGAAACTTATCATGAAGACAGCAGGAAGCTCACACTCAATAACCTGGAGAGAAACTAAACTGACTTTGAGCTTGTCTTAATGCACAACTTGAATAAAAACAAGTCGTAATCTTTATTTGATGCATTGTAACTAAAGAATTCACAGTACTCTATGGATCATCTTGCAGTGACTTAATGTTAAAATTCCTACAGACAGAATGCTGGAAAACCAACATTTTCCTGTACGTCAACCAGGAAATATACCAAGCGAAGCTAACATAGAATAGTAGCTGTTTTTATATTTGACAGAGTGGTAAAAATGCAGACACAAATACTTAAAATAAATTAAATGACAGCCAACAAATATATTAGAAATAGACCTTTCAAAAATATGCAAAATAAACAATGAGAACAACTATATAGGCTGTGATAAAGAGAAATATAAAAGTACGACACAACAACAACAGTAGGCAGTGTGTGGTGTTTTCTTACAGAGTAGAGGTATCTCTGGTTAAACTGGTGCATAGCTCCCTGCAGCTGGCTGCGTTGACTCTGCCACTGCTCAAAGTTGCGCACTGACTCCATGGTGGGACGCTGCCATGTGGTCGTGCGGGTGTTGTGATCCACATAATAGATCCGGCCCCGATCGTCCACTCGACGTTCCCAACTGGAAGGAAGAGCGAAGAAAACGAAATGGGTAAAAAACAATCAAGACAAAAATTTTTGTGACAGCGGCCTGAAATGATGCTTCAGAGAATATTTCAATCAAATACAGAACTTTACAACTGAAGGCATCAGTTGAAGTGAATTGCGTGCAAAACCATAAAATATTCAGGGAAACAATTACTTTGTTTTATCATACTTCAATACAGATGAGTTGTCTCCAACATGGCCTTCAACTCTACAAGGACTGATCCCAACTGAACTTTAAAGATTGCCTGATTTGAAGTTATCTAAGGCAGGGCCACTAAACCTTTCGTTGCACAGTTTCTGCAGTCTTCGGGGCATTTTGAAAAACTCACCATAATAGCACATCTTTTCCACTAACGCTATTTTCCCAAGCAATACGGCTGCTAAGGCTTACAACACTATAGAAAACATTAAAGTAAACTTGACCATGTCTCTACTTACATTTGGTTTAAAATAGTAGTATAGTAGTATCAGCCTTGCTCTAGACTCACATTTTGCATATACATTGTCCCCCCCCCCCATCCTAACAGAATCCTCTTATTATGAAGTAGAGGTGCTGGTAGATTTTACATGCTTTCATATCATAATCTACCCAACTCGTATCACAAGTGAAGAAAATAAAGTGGGACCAAGTCACAATCATCCTGATTCAACCAAATCAACAACCTCACTAGTTACAGCTTCACGTAGATCACGTCTCACCCTGGTGGTAGTGGCTGTGGTCTTTCCCATGTAGTAGTTCTGGTGTTGTGGTCTACATAGTACGTTCTCCCATGTGGATCTTTTCTCTGCTCCCACCTTTACAATGGACAAAAAGTACAAAAAAAAAAGGTTTATGCCACAATGACATGAGTGTGTTTAAAAAGGTAAGTGTCTGTTTTTGTAACAAACACACTGATGTTAAACAGTGAGGAGATAATTGTGTTACCCTGGTGGTAGAGGATCTGAGGTGCCAGCATTAGGAGCCTGCTGCCTGGGCTTTGCTCCGTCTGTAGTTACAGTTGCACTGTTACTACTGCCGCTTCCACCTCCAGCTTCTGCCGCGTTGCCTTCTCCCGGCGCTGGAGAGGAAGTGGACGATGATGAGGATGTTGTGTTGGTGGTGGTGGAGGGAGCCCCCTGGGTTGGAGAGGAGAATGTGGTGGAAGAAGAAGCAGCAGCAGTAGCAGCAGAAGCAGCAGCGGTGGTGCTCTCAGCAGGTTTAGCGGCTGAAGAGGAAGCTGGGGAAGGGGTGGAAGTTGACGGGGGTTGAGATATGCTGTTGGTTGCTGTGTCGGGGTCTGGCGGGGCATCAGCTTGAGTGCTGTCCTCGTGGGTGTCTGCAGAGGGCAGTACATCTCTTCTGGAAGCAGACGACTGCCCGAGCGTAGCGTCACAGGACTCCCCATTGACTGCAAGCAAGTCAGAATGAGGCAATAATGCGGTTTACTCAAATGACTTGATGCTAGCGACGTAGATCAGTAAACTAAATAACAGCGTAAATGTACATGCATCAACATGTAGCTACTAGCCAATTTACAATAATCTCTGTAAATGTAAGCATATCCACAAAGACAAGTGCATTAAAAGGTTCAGAAGGGATGCAGGATTTAATAAATCAAATCAAATTTCCAGACAACACAGGAAATTGTGGCTTGTTCTTCCATCAAAAATAAGTCTAAAAACCTCTGTGATTGTTCGTTTCTTGGAGCTCTAAGTGGGGGAGCTTCATAGAGAAATCCAAGAATGTTTTTTTTATTTACAAGAAAAAAGCACTAAATCAGTATATTATGATACTAAGCCATCCGAGCAGTCATGTGTCCAAGTATTCCTCTCCAAACACCATAGAAACACAAAGTTGAGGCTGTCATAGTAACATGCAGTAACCCAAAGAACTTCTACCCAGAGGCGCCATAGTCTAATTCTTTTTGTGGGAGTAAAGAAAACTTTTTTACTCATTAAAAACAACAGTGTCGGTTCTTATTTGATCATACTGGGATTATCTTTAACTATAAGTAATGTATTTTGGTGAGGAATTAATATTCCCTTATCATCCTCAGCTCAAATGGACTTTGTCCTCCACACTGTGCTGCATTCTGCTGTCCTCTCCCTTCTGTCAATCTCTCTGGGGAGTTTGAGCGGAGGTGCTGACAGCAGCAGAGATTACAGGCTTCACTTAATGGGAATTAATCTATTGTTCACCAGGACCACATGAAGCATGAAGAACATAAAGTAGCCTGAAACATTCCAGCCAGACATAATGAACAGCAGTAACAAACCTGCAGACAGATACGGAGAAGTTTTATGTCCCTACATGTCAATAGAGCGTTGATATCATATCGCAATAATAAATCAAAATGAAAAAGGTCAGAAACACCACGAAGGAAGTGAAACGCACCTATTCTGCTCTCGGTGTCGCTGTCTGAGGGTTGGTGGACCGGGGTGGAGTTTGGGGTGCTGTCTCCGTTCAAGACGTGACCCAGAGCAGGGCTGCAGGAGCTGGAAGGCACCAAACCATCTGCGCCGCTGGAGGCTGAACAAGAACCCGATCTGGGGCCCAAGTCCGTACCATTCACTGTGCTTTAGGGAGAAAAACACACAAGAGGAATTCAGACATTTTCACAGAAACCCCGACGATGACAGGAAGTCATCAGAATGTGTGCAGCGCACATAACCATCAGATAAAAGACCCTTGACTGGTGACACTGAGACTGTTGTTTTGTCAGGGTGAGAACAGGACATAGCAGTATGGTGACGTAATGAGCACAGCTGAAGAGGCTCTTTTGTATTCAGTCTTCCGCAAAAATGTTTCCGCACCAAGATCAAATCTGCCACCAGTTCAAGGCCTGGTTAAGGGGAGAGGAAGGTATCCAGTCTGCAAGAGGATCACTTTTTTGCTCACAATTCAAAGGAATCTTTATTTCATGACACGGCATGTAAGCCATAAACCTTCTGGAAACCAGTCTGCAGTCAAGTGGAGAAATGCATGTGCTGTTTAAGGGCTGAAATCCGAAAAGTGACTCGTATTTTCTGGTAAAATATCAATCAGAAAACAAGTCATTAATCAGAACAGTCAAGTTTTATAAAGTACAGGCAGGTCATTGGCAGATCTTTTGTTTTTAGCAGAAAAAATAGACCAACATTCAAAAACTCTTCATTTGCTGTTTTTCACATTACCAGATCATCTTTTCCAAAGATAAAACCACTTTATTGATTTACAGTAACCTCAAATAATAAGACAAAGCTGCCATCCTCTCGTCTTCTCAAACAGACAATAGACAAAGGTGTAGCTACACTATCTACACACCGGCTCCGGTCTGGATTACTGAAGCAGCAAAGCAAGAAGAAAAGTCCAGAGAGACTGAGAAAAGCAGAAGTGAGTGAAATACAAAACAGTGAGAAAAAAAGTAATGGAGTGGGAGCTGCCAAAAAAGACACCAGTGATGTAAGAGTAACATCAATGAGTAGAGAACAGAGTAGACACAAGTCAGAAGGTTTCCCAAGCACTGCCTCAAAGCCAAATACCAGTATTCAACTGTGGTTTACCAATATTTATATAATTCAAAACATTATTCGGACAAAGAGCAAAGCTAGGTTTGGATTCCAAACAGCATTGTGAATAGGTCAGGATTCCAAAATACACTCCGCAGCCATAACATTACAATCACTGTGAAGCATGTCACCAGCTAGTGAGTGGAATAATATCGGGCAGCAACTGAACGTTTTGCCCTCAAACTTAATCAGTAAGAAGCAGATAAAATAGAATAGTGATATGAGCAAGTATGACGAGAACAAAACTGTCTAGACAACTGGGTCAGAGCATCTGAGATGTTTCCGATCTGCAGTGATCAGCATCTATCAAAAGTGGTCAAGGGAAGGAAAGTCTTTGAACCTGTGACACGGTCATGAGAAGCTGAGGATTACTAATGTACATGGGGAGTAAAGGCTTCCCTGTGTGGTCTGATCCAGCAGAAGAGCTTCTGTAACTTATATTACTGCTGGTTCTGATAAGACAGGTGTCACAAAACAAATTGCATCACAGTTTGTTGTGGCTGCACAGCGGGAGAGTCGTCAGGGTAACCATGTTAACCCGTCAACTGCTGGAAGCACAAAGATGGGAGATACGGTATGGTCATCAGGACTGGACTACAGAGCATGGGAGGAAGGTGGTCTGGTCTAATAGTCATCAACAGGTTTCTCTGACTCTAAAACGGCAACATTTGCATCTATTTCTATTAAAACAAGTAATGTCATGCATTTCTATCTGCCAATGACGACTTGTCAACATCTGAAGGAAAAATGTATAGTTTGTGAGATTGTCTGTCTCAGTCACCAGATCAGACAAGGAAATCTAAGCAAATTTAACCTGCACAGGATTATTTTGACATAATATTGAGTATTTGTTTCATCATCAATGCTGCCAAAACTATCAAACCAAAATTTTAGGGAAGATAAACCTTTGTACTGCAGCATTTCTTAATGACTTGGTGTTGATCAGTTATATTACACTTTCTATTCGTTCAGTCTATTAATTCTTTCTTGAAAAACATTTAGTCACATGTGAAGTTCCACTTTGTTTAAGCATTAAAACATTTATTGATCATCTTGATTTTATAAACTCCACTTCAGAAAACTGCGGGTTTTCATCACTTAGGTAACTCAAACTGGCCAGAGATATCCTTCAGCTGGATTTAGTTTCCATCCATCTGAGTGCTTGAACATTTTTGGAACTCCCAGGGAGTTTGAACAGTTAAATACCCCTGTTTCTATCTTGCAGTCCTTTCAGTAACTGCAATGCAGAGGGAAGTCAGCCAACCCACCCTCCCCAGCAAAAGCCCATCTGGTGCCATGAGCGGACATGCTTTTTTTTTGTGGTTTTCCCATAAAATACAGCTTTAGCCTCCCCGTAGAGCACTTTTGTAGTATGACAGATAAGACCCGAAACAGCCACCGGTGCTTACAAATTAAATCATTAAAGGGACGATCAGACCAAAGAAAATCGAAGACACAGACAGACGAGATACAGACCCCAAAGCGAGCACACCACACAATATGAGCATTAACAGTAATGTCAAATATGCTTTTGTGTATTCCCACACTGACTTACTGTACTGAGAGTGGGATAACACACTTATCGCTCTGTTAGCATACTTTCACTTGATAATAAACGTTCTCTTTGGTTTGAAACTGTAATCAGAACAAGGCCAACAACCATTTTAGGAAGAAAAAAAAAGAAGCCGTCTCGATCGTCCTCCTTCATGTGAAACAGTTGTTTTGCTTAGTTTGTTTACCTGTTGGCAGCCCTTGAGGAGGAGGAAGATGAATCTCCATTTTCATGGATAGCGTCACCGTTCTGCTGGACTTCTGGAGGAGATACGAGAGAACAATGTAAACCTACTTAAACCAAAAGGAAAAACATTTCCAATTAATTCAAACAAGCAAATGAGTTGGGAGATTATTTTTTTATCAACTATTTTCCCATTTACGTATGTGTGGTATCTGAAAGTGACAATCTCACTGTCCCTCTCCCCCATGTGTACTTAAGGAGCTCACTGGTGCCATTTGCTGCATTGCCGTTGGTAAGTGGTGCCACATCCTCCTGGTCGGAGACAGTCAGTCCATCTAGATACACCGTCAGCTCCCCCACAGGCACTAGGGCCCCTTTCTGCTCCGCACTCAGCTTCAACACCTCCTTCACATTCTCCACTGCACAGTAAACGAAAACGGGGTGTGTGTGAAGAAGTGCAAAAACATTTACAGTAAGAACAGTACATTACACTCCACTTTACTGTCTGCAAAAGAACAGTCAGCAAACATCCAGAATGCACTGGTGCTGATGCATGCAAGAGTCTGTCTTTAAAAAAAAACAAACAGAAAAAAAACAAAGCTCCTGCCACCGCACACTTTCTATATTGGGCTGTTCTGTTCGTCTGAGCCAGCTTACATTTTCTGTCATGCTGCTCCAACGCTTGAACAAGGTCCAGCGTGGCTTTGCCAAGCAGGGCGTCTGCTTTCAGCGTGTGGTGACTCCATACCTTGAAATCCACCTGTGTGTGTGGCGTTACATTCCTGAACAAACACAAATATGTTTGAATGACTTCAAAAAATTTAACAAACAAATCACATGCTAAATAAGTCAGTCTGTATTAGACATTTTTCCCCAAGGTGACGGCCGCCACCTGTTCAAATTTAGCTATGTGCTTCTTGTCCTTCCCTCCAGCGCGTACGTTTTGATGTCATCACGTTAGTGACATTGTCACCGAGGCAACAGAACACAGCGAGGTAAACAAAGGTCAAGTCACGGGGCCCCGTAACTTAGCGACAAATTTCTTCCCCACGGACCAGCAGACGCTCATTCGTCTCTGCATCTTACTAGTTCAGTGACGTTTTATCTTAATGGTCAACAATCTGCTGGAGCTGCGGTGTTGGATGTGTTTCTATGAAAACCGTACTGTACACATCATAATGACATTTAGATGATGCAATTAACCCGGTCGACACTTCCCACGTCCATTTTTCATCCATCCACTAATCAGAGTCCAACCCAATAACAACTGGGGCAGGTAGACAGGTTGGCCGAGTCTGCCCCCCACCCCATGCTGATCAAACACATTTAAACTAACCACACATCCACATCGAGGGTTTCAGATTAGGGAGCTTGCTGGGTCAGTGTGAAAATGTCTTAAATATTTTTATAGCAATAGTTCAACTACTTCCAAGTCACAGGACAAACTTATTAAAAACAAATGGTTGTGTTTGGACAATGCTTTACTTCCAACTTAAAGGATATTAATATCATGAAAGCATGCACAGTATGT
This sequence comes from Parablennius parvicornis, assembly GCA_900302745.1. NCBI lineage: Eukaryota > Metazoa > Chordata > Actinopteri > Blenniiformes > Blenniidae > Parablennius > Parablennius parvicornis. The sequence goes on along the minus strand of OMNM01002706.1, from coordinate 20,284 downwards.
GACTCCTTAGTGTTTTCCTTTTCATCACATGATCAAAGGGCCTAAGAGAATGAACTGGCAAACAAGTGGCACGACATTATGTCCATAAAAAACATAATTCACAGGGTTTTCCTTGCAGCATACCCCTCCTAAAAGCAATGACGACAAAAACAGCAATCATTCAAATGCTCCTCTTTCATGCACTTTCTTTATTTTTTAACATCTGCTCTGGTCCCACAAGAGTAATTTGTCCTTGCTGGAGGCTGAGGTACTGGCTTACTCAGGTCACATAAAGCCAACTCCTTGTGTCTATGTTTTTTTCTGTCTGCACTTGAAAAGAACACCACACAGCGCAGTCATTGTATTTGTGGCAGAGCATATGAGCCTGAAGAGAAACATCCTGGATTACAGCCTGTGTCAGACCCACAGCAGCGTCCAAAACATCCACGAAGCAGACATAAGATCACAAACACAGTAGCACTCCGTCATGTCAGCGATAATCGCCCAATCAAGACAATTAGGATTTTCAATGACGTGTTTCTGGCATTCGACTGAGCCGAGAAGTCTGCCATGCTCATTCTACTGGCTTCATTACGATCTCTGCCGATACAAAGAACTGTGTGTTTTCACCCAGCTTTTTCTCTTTTTTTCGAAGAATTATCAGATGATGCACCTGAGGGTTCGCCTGTCACCATTTTTATGATTCCTAATCAGGTTGTTTCACAAGTTTCCACAACCTTTTCTTTACTATGTGGGATGTAGTGCAGACAATCAGAAGACTGAGATTCTTCAAACAAACTCATTGTCAGTTTGAGGAACAGAACTGTTGCTCCACTTTTGTCTCTTAACGGTTGTTTATGTGAGCACGGGTCATTGGAGAACACAATTCATATGGAACATTTTAGTGAAGGAGAAGTATGAGAAGACAGATGTTTGTGGTAGGCTCAGCTTAAGGGAAGTCATCACATTGTGTCTCACTATATTTTTTTGGTGAATACACAGCATTGTAGATAAAGTTTCATCTCTTACAAGGTGAGCCTTTCGTCCCATTTAGGATTGGAGGAGCTGTGAGATTTCGCCGTGCGCCGCGACTCTCCTTCTGCTGTCACCTCCACATAAATGGTCGTCCCAAACAGGCTCTTTTTCCTCTTGAGTTTGGCACAGGAAACTGGTGCAGGAGGAGCAAAGCAGACAATGACAGCTTTGACACTGTGAAGATTCAAGACTGAATAATGTGGCGTCTTGCCACACTTCGTGGCTTGCTGTGTTTTAACTCACCAATGGCATGGAGCTGTGATGTTCCTCTGTGGTTATGGCTAGTCTCTGCTCTAGACGAGGCCGTGGCCATGTCATACACCACAATAGGAAACCTTGAAATAAATGCACACACACAAAGCAAGTATTATTCCCAATAAATATGCCTAATAAACAAAGAACGGAATATCTCATAATATAGCAGAGGCTTCACATATCGAGGATTGCTGTTGATTTTACAGATAAACTTTTCAACGTACATTAAATAGACGGGTAAAAATGAGTATAACAACTGAATGTATGATAATATATTGACACTGCCTGTTTTATTACCAGTACTGATTTCAATACTGACGGCCTGTCTAAGATTTACACACATCATAGGCAGACTGTTAAACCAGCTGTAAAACTCGTTGGGATAACAAGGATGTTTGTGAACGTGGGTGTGTCTACCAGAGTTTGGGTTCACTGTAATGTTTTAGCAAATCAGAGGTTTAAAAGAGGGAGTCCACAACATTTCTTAGATGTAAATCTAATAAAAGACAATAGAAGTACACACAACTGGTGTGTGCTGCTCTGCCCTCTGGTTCAGCCCACTCCGTGTCCCATGGTTCCTCTGAAACAACAAAAACACACATTAGTTCAAGACTCAGTCGAGCTGGCGTAACTTGAGACGTCCATGACGCCCAGCTCTGACCTGATTAACAAACCAACTCTAATTTTTATCTCTACAGCATGTAAAGCCGCATTAGTGAATTTAAAAACTGTGACTAAAAAGTTATTGAGAAAATCAAATTGGTTTTCAAATGGACTGCAGTTTTTGTATAAATGAAGATATATGTTCACTAACACCTGATTTCTAAACCTTTAGAACTTCTTTCCCTCATAGCAGTAACGTGACCCCTTTACTTTGGAGAGATCGTTTGTGTGAAGTAGAAACATTTCTTTTCTGAACAGTGTCTCTCTTATAAAAGGTCAACTTTACAGGTGTGCGCACTACCCCCACATTGCTATACTGTAAATGCAACACATCAAATCTGTACATCTTGGATATAACTCATGTCTGCTACTGACCTTTCACTGGATTTACTACTTCCTGGGTCTACCAATTTTGCAACTTGAGGCACAGCGAGATATAATATGCAGTTACATGGTCAATCAGCTTTGTTTTCACACTGTGATCAGAATAAGTAGGTTAACTGAAACAACATAAACCTGTCTGATCACAACCGTAGCTGTGTGTCGTGCAATGCGGTGAAGTTCGGAGCCAAGAAGTTTTTGTGATCTCTTCAGTAAAGTTACCGCAGCCAAGTGATTGTTTAACACACTGAAAATAAGATTTACATCAACATTCCTACGACTTTTTTGCAGATGGTATAAATGTTGAACTTCTAATTCATCAAACTAATAAAAGCAAAAATATCTACTTTATCTTCGACTGAAATAAAATACTCCAGTATAATGTTTTTTTTTCAATAACTCTTCATAGTAACAAGTGAATTAGAGTACAAACTTGCAAAATGTGCCGGTATTTTTTCATACACATTGAAATGACATCTGAATAGCGCTTTTGCAGGAAAATGTTTTTATCATCATCATGTATCTAACAATTATCGCAGAACTGCACAGTCAATGTTTAATGCAACGCTTTTATAGAGCTGTCTAACTTCTATTGCCAGCACGACAAAAACAGCATCCTCAACCTCAATGATTGAGCGTGGCTGCCAAATTTCATGCCCAGCTGCCAAGACAACATGTGGAAAAACAACACCCACGTGAGCTGCTCAAGTTTGTGATCCAGAAGACAACAGGTCAGGACACCTTGTGCCCCAGATCCTGTACAAAGGAGCCAATTATCTAATGTTTTCTTGTAGGACTGATAAGCATCAGGGTGACACAGCATGGCATGGAACCCACGGCAGAGCAGGCAGCGTATAAGCAGCTTAGAGGGAACCCAATTAAAAAGACAAGGGTGTTTGGACCCTGACTAAATGATCCTAGCTCGTGCTACAAGGGCACACAGAGGCAATATGTGTTTGAGCCACACTGTGATGGAAAATCCTTACTTATAGTGTTACACCTGCTACTGAAACACCATCTGAATCTTCACTGCTGTTAAAATATGTTAAAAGGTTTAGCCTCAGAGGGAAGTTCAGTTGGAATACAGAAGTCTGACAGGGACCAGGGAATGATAACACCATTTAAAAAAATTTTTTTTTATAAGACTTAAATTTCTATATGTCTGTATTGAGTTTTATTTTTAAAAAACAATTCACTTCTGTGAGCACTTCTCTACTGTGCGTGACTCCTAGCTGTTTTTCATGCATCGTTAAGCCTCAAACTAATGTAAAGCAAATGTTGTTGAAGAGCTTCTTTGAAAGAAAGGACCGCCCAGATGATGACTTTGAAAAAGAAAGCTACATTTAAAAGAATATACCATGAATTGAATACCACTTAAATTATGGATTCAATGCTACAGGTGACGCTCATACTGTAAGCAAACGCTGTGCAACATTATGTGGGAACCGGTTACATAACGAAGCCATGAAACCCACAAAACTGCCTCGCCACAGTGAAACCAAGAAGTCTACCTTCACAGACAAGCCCTTGGAGTTTTTTTTTTAAGAAAATAAAAATGAACAGGAGAGACCGAAACAGTTACTGAAAGCCACTACTTCTTTCGAGAGTCTCGATTTAAGTTGCTAACTGCATTGCGAATGCAAAGAAGCCCTTTACCATCTGTGAAGAGATAATTCTGTCATGAACTTTTAGGAGAGGCGGCAGCTCAAAAGGTGGCACCAGTTACTATTTGGGCTCCCACCATAACTAGATTAATTTGAAAAATAGGTAAGGATATTAAAGCGCTTTAAGATTAGACTGGACATAAGAAACACACTTCGGGTTTCACTGCCTAACATCAGAACCAGATAGAAACAAGCTCAGGGCTCCACTCAGTCTGGGTGATGGGGAGTTGTGTTATATTATATAAATTACAATGTAATAACAGAAATGAAAGTGCAAAATATGACATTTCATTATGTGTGTGATAATTAGCTTATATATGATACACTGTATAGTGTTTTGTTATGTGTGTGACTTTTTCTCATACACCCTCCTGCTGGTCCATGGAACAATTATGGTGCTCAAAATCATCTGTGGTACAAACAAGGTTGAGGGCCATTAGTTAAATAACTGCTAGAACTTTACAACATCCTGTTGATATCCAAGAACAAATTATCCATGCACAGCCAGACGCAGAATATAACGTACACATGCTACAAAATTCTACAGGTAAACAATACAATTACACAGCTTTGACTTCTAATTGTAATATAAAGTAGGATGGAAGCCAATTAACATTATAATCAGTTTGTGAGAACAACACAGAAACATAGAATAGGTGCTAAACAAAGGTAATGTGACACCACGTTAAAAACTTCATGGAAAACTGCTAACATCCGTCTCCTCAATTATCAGCATCAGAAATACTCGTCAGTGAAACCAATTTTTCTATGCTTCAAATAGAAAATGACTTCACTGTCATGTAAGTACCTGCCACCAGTTGGGGCTACAGAGACATCAGGAAATAACAGATGTCTTGCACAAAACAAGCATTATTTGTCAGTATGTTTAATGAGAAAATGAAAACATGGTCGTATTAACGCTGACACTTTTTGATTAGTCAATAAAGAAATGAGCTTTACTAACTTTTAGTTTTCTTTTAACTATAAAAACATGGCTTTAAAAGTCAAAAAACAAAGACTGATTCGCATTTCATCCCCTGCCTGAGAAAATGCGTCAACATTTTAGAGTGACGAACATTGAGTTTTATGGTATTTACTATTGTTTTCAAAAACCTTGAAATTTGAAATATAAGACATGTTTCTGGGAGTCCCCCAGAACAGCGTTATTGTAAAAATGTGGTTGAGTGGTTAGCAGTTGCCTCAAACAATAAGGATCCAATCAATTCCTGGCCAAAGAACATTCTGTATCAAATTTTTATGTTCTGCCTGTGTCCATTTCAATTTCCCTCAAAATGCTCTTGTATATTCCCAAAATTCACACACAAGCCAAGCACGCTGCAAGAAAGCGACATCCTAATCAATTTATGACAGGAATACCAAGTGTGTGCTGTTGTAGTAGTCAAAATGTCATGTTTGCATTTCTATTTCAAACACGTGTGAGATCCAAAAACTACACATTGTAAGTAATGAATCTAGATTCAGTACATTGAAATGAAAAGTTCTGCCAATATATACAGTCTTTTAAGGAAAAGTACATTCCCTTAGCATGTAGTTGTGGTTTTTGGCTGCTCTCTGCATAGTGATACAGGCAACTGTGAGTTATGACTGAAGACAATCTGACAAATATTTGAATGTCCTTGATACTACATGTGTCCCTCAAGACAATTTCCCTCCATTATTCTGTGTTTGTGTCTGATAATCCATGACAAGATGGCTACTTGAGTTTAGCCTTAGTATCCCTCTATGCACACACGTTGATGAATGACTTGACAAAGTGATTCTGCACTCTTAGTCACCGTCAGGACATTAGTCATACGCGACTCTCTGCGAAAAACTGCTATCCATTAAGCAGCACAGGGAAAAACTGTACAGCCCTCAGACGCACACAGCCTCCGTCAGGTTCAGCCAGCAGAGCGAGAGAGCAAACAGCTCTCTGCAATGGAGCATCGCAAATTCTTCCCACTGTTTTGTCTTTCATTCATCATTATCAGCTCGTCTGTGACATTTACACTGCATCTGGTCTCAAACTAATTCAAAGAACAGACCAATGCTTCCCATTTCCTGAATAGACACACTTACGACTGTTGTAGTTCAATGTGAAGCTGGTCACAGATTTATTGCAGCATGTTAAAAGAACTCAAATTTTACAGGCACATGGTGCCTGTATAGTCGTTTTCACTAGGTATGCATGATATAGCACAAGATTTACTGTAATATCAACATTAGCAAATGACATTATTCAAAAGACTGAGTGAAGTGCAAGAAACACAAGTTTCTGTGCACCGTGTGTTAATGCGCTTCATGTCAACACATTTGGCCATTCAGGTGGAGCTAATGGCTCCATTTTACATTGACAGTAGATTGTTTTTGTAAAAGCACAACGATCAAGGAAAAATGACAAAAAACTAATTGAACAAACCGCTCTGCTTCTGAACCACTCTCCAGGTAAACATAAACGGAACCAAAGTTGTGTTTTCACTTAAAAATGTTGTTTGTTCATCGCAATTCATATTGGTGTACTCAACAACATCTTCATGTTAAACAAACTCTGTGCAGGCCTTATTGTCACAATGACCTTGAAACCCATTAATCCTAAACCCCCTTAGTGGGTGAGTGGTTATTGTGTATAATCTGCATGGGGGGGTGTGTGTTCAGAAGACCAGTGCACCTTCCAAAGTTGATATTGGGGCAGCGAAGAACTTCAAATCAAGTATATGTCAATCCAGCTTAAATGTTTTGTCATGAGATTACAAGAGTAGATTGTGTTAAAAATTCAAAAATAATGTTACTAAAACGGTGCAGTGCAGAGATGAGAGAGGTACTGCTGAAAGTTACATGGTTTGTCACTTGAAATAAAGTTCGATTTGAACCCGGGTCGACCACTCATCTGAAATACCAGCATGTTTGAAACCCGGGTATGAAATTTTAAGCCTGAAAATATTACATCAGAAGACAGAGCTGTTTAATTCTTTGATTTTCTATCATCAGTCAATGAACAAATTCACAAAAGACAATTGTTTCATTACAATAAATAATAATGTAATGTTTTTAAACAGTAAACTATTTTGAGGAGCTTAATTCGTACTGTTGAAACCGAGTATGGAAAAACATTTCCTTCTTTAAACTAACATGTTACTTGCAGATGATTGAAGGCCTTGGAGTTAGAATCGTACCCAAATCAATTTAAATACTGAATTTTTCCAAAAGCTCTGTTTGAGTCTGTGAGGACAAATGTTAATGTTGACGTTCAATAAAGTCAAACAAATCCACTGATTCTTTGATTCTCCTTCAGAGGTCCAAAAAAAAGAAAATGTTGTTAAGATAGTAACACTGACATGATAAAAAGTGGAGAGACATTTATTTACGCAAGCTATAGTTCAGCTGAGATTATAAAACAAATCTAGATAAAACACAGGAGACACAATCACAAACAGTCACTGCTACAAAACTAACATGCCAAAAGGAGGAGACACTTTCCAACTGCCAATTCCAGACTCTGAAGATGCAGGACTTCCCAGAGACCATAACATGTGGGAGATAAACAAAGAGCCTTTAAAGTGGACGACATGTAAATGACAGTCACCGATTTATGAGTGTGTGGTGTACAAAAACAGAAAATCACATGCATAGAAACTGAGCAGAAAGCAAAGTGAAGCAACACAGGCTACCACCAACCAGCAGCTATACACTTAATCTAAATATGTAATATTTTTATTAATTACAAAGAATATATCTATTTAGAAACTGTCTGTAGTCACAGATATAGGAGGGTCTTCCAAGTGTCATCTCCATACGTCGCATGCAGCGTAGGCACTGATGTATCCTGTGGCTCTGTCCACTGCGTGACCACAAGCTGCAGCGAGATTGGCAGAAATAGCAGTATCACTTCTATGGTCACCATTTATGGAGCCTGGGTTGCGAAAGTGTGCAGGAGAAGACTCACAAACTTCAAGACCAATGCAAACAGTAACACTGCCTTCAGTTGGTTGCTGTTATTTCTACTATGCTGTTCGGCCTGAAGAAATAAAAGGCAGCAGTGTTGGTGTAGGTGTGGATTTGCTTACCAAACAGCTACCACCCTACTTACTGCAAGACAATGCACTTCATATTTTGTGGTGCATATCTATTTGTGTGTGGGCTGAATGTAAAGTTTCTTTGGTTAGGGTTGGCTGACTGACCTTAGAAGCACAAGGACTATTCAGATTCCCCAGATTGACACACAAGACAGCTCACACACAGACACAAACACACAGTGTTTTGCAATTGTTTGAGCTGTGACACATTAGGGAAGAGACATGTTCAAAGGAGTGTTCACTTACACACCCTTAAGCAAAAGCCTCTGCACAAAAATACACTGTAGGATGAGAAGATAGCAAAGCTTCATGTGACAATCAGTTTATTGTAACCTCTGTCATGTATTCAATGTCCATGATACAGTTAAATACCTGTAAAGGTTAGACAGCAATATTTAACTTAGCAGCAATTTCTGACAACTGCAATTAGGAGCTGCTATTTACTTCTCACAACTTTACTTTATGTTGGAATGGTGAAAATTTCACAGTAGTAACTGACATTTTTATCTCAATGCTGTTGTCTTCCTTTTTAAAAGACAATGCTTGTTTGAGAGAGAACAAGAACATTGAAGAAAAAAGAGCACAGTTCCTGTGACAAATGTGGTCCTAATGTGACACACACATATATAAATACAATATATGTGACAGCCAGAACTGCCCTACCATTTCTCATCATTAGAGAAGGACAGCGGCACACTTTCCAATCATCCAGAAATACAATAGCTGAGAATGTGAACATTTCTCTTTGGGATCATGAATATGCACAATAGGGAAATGGAGGGCAACGGGGCCTCATCATGAAGATAACAATATACTTATATGTGCAGCAAATGTTATAGTCAACCAACCCAGTAAGTTAATAAGGACTTATTGATTGAATTAGTCCGTTATCGCAGGATGTTTATTATTTTGTTATTACATGATAAATAGCAGTATCCCCAGTGGCAGGCCTTTGTTTACCTGGGTCAACTAAAGTACATTGCAGACAGCATGTAGACAGCAAATGTCAACACCTATAAAAGTTGGCAGGTATCCACCAATTTGTTTTTTTTTTCCTTGCACAACATTCCAGAAAACTGTCTAATAATCATGAGCATGAATTGGACACTAATAACCTTATTTACGACGCGAAATACAAGACCATAACAAACTCTGACAGAGGCAGAAAACGCCAGCTGACTTTGGGATAATCTACAAAGATGCTAACGTTAGCCCACAAAGTGACCATTTGTAGGTATATTAACCAGCCCTTGGATACAAAAACCTCTGGAATCTGACCTGAAATGCGCAGGCTTATGCATATTTGCATCAGCAAAACAACCCAGGGACAATCTGTCAAATACAGCTGGTGAACGACATGCTGCTAAAACCCGATAGATCGCTACCCATAAGCTAGGAAGCTAGTTGCAGCAATAATAAACCTCATTTGTGAGAATAACAAGAAAAGCGGTAGCTAACTGGCTTTATAACTTACCCTATACGACTAACTTTGGTAGCCAGACTTGGTAACCTCACAAAAAAAAAACACTTGAGTGCTTGTTTAGACTTCGCAGTGACGCTAGCATTAGCGAGCTAGCGGACCAAACTTAGCTTTTCTCCATTAGCATGCCTGCTAGCCCCGGCATGCTAACTAACTTACTTAGCGGCTAATTGTCCGCCGCCATAGCACAGCTTGTCTATTTACGTATAGGATATGATTGACAGAGTCACCGCTGGGCTGTTTGTTCTTTTTTTTTTTTGGGGGGGGGGGGGGTGTTGGGGG